>JBBPNQ010000277.1:0-22034 GCA_038090975.1 Boletellus pseudochrysenteroides
GTCCCTCTAAAGTTCTCCTCAGAACTCTGTAGATTCCCTTCGTGTGGGAACTCCGTTGTACCTCAAGTACATTATAACCCTTAGTATTCCTTTAGTCTGTTAGTCGAGTCGAGACATACCTCTTCGTGAGTGTCCTCCTCAGATTAACCTCTTAGTCCATCTCTTGAAGTATGCTCTTCACATATCAAAAGATCGAGAATCGCCCTTAGTCCCTCCTACTCAGGAGTTGGACCCACCCCAGCAAACATATCACGTTTCTCTGCACCAGACTCCTCTGACAGGGAGGTTTCCCCACGATTCACTCCAGCGTCACCACAACCCCCCACCCCAGGACATCGTCATAGGCTCTTTGCCTCTTCGTACCCCAGCAACCCTAGAACCGGTGCAACACCACCACCCCGAGCCCCTCGACTTCCACCACCTCAGACCCCTCAGCCTCCAACACCCCAGAACCCTCAGCCTCCACCACCCCAGAACCCTTGACCCCCACCACCACAGACTCCACCACCCAGGACGACCATGTTGGAACTTAAGGCCGCCCTCCCTGCAGACTTTTCTGGAGAACCAACTGATGCGGTTAGATGGATCAAAGCAATGAAAGGTTACTTCGCAATCAACCACACTCTGTATGCCAACGATGAGGTCAAGATCATGACCACTCTGAACAAGATGAGTAAGGGATGTGGCGTCTCTTTCTCTGAAATGTGGTATGACCGAATGGCCGACTCGAACGTGCCCTCCTCTGAGAAAACCTTTGACAAATTCTCACTGAACTTTGAGTCAACCTTCTACCCCTTCGACACCAAAGCCACTGCTCGTCTTGAGCTAGCTAAGCTCACTCAGAAATCTCTCAAACGATCTGACGGAGAGTCCGACGATGGATTCCAGAAGTATATCACAGATTTCCAGAACCTTGCCACCAAAGCAGGAATCACCAACGATAACACCCTCATAGACCAATTTTCCCTTGGACTCGATCAACAACTCGCCATAATGATCTTGTCAATGACCACAGTCCCCGCCACCATCAAAGAGTGGATCGAGAAGGCCAAGACCTTCCACGCCCAAAAAGCTTGCATCGCCGCCCTTCAAAAGGGACATAGAAATCCCTCCACCTTCACCAATCGAACCACCACCCACGACCCCAATGCCATGGATGTAGACTCCATCCATATCTCAAAGCTGACCCCGACTGAACGTGCCCGATGTTTTTGGGAAGGACTCTGTCTCCGCTGCCGGAAGAAGGGCCACAACGCTACCCAGTGCAATGCCTTCAACAATGCCAGGACCTCACTTCCTTCTAGTTGCTCTGAACGTCCACAACAAATCAGAGTCACGACCACCACCCCTCCAGCCATTGCCCTGACTCCTCCAGTCAAAAACACCCCCTCTGCCTTAGAGGCCTATGTTAGCAACCTCTGATCCTCTGGAAAAGATGAAGGAGAGATCCTCCAAACTCTGAAACTTTGCTACGAAGAGACCAAGGACGATCCCAACTCGGGTTTTTAAACAGGGAAGCTGTATCGACATCTCCTTCCCTAGATATCGCTACTGTACTTGTAGGACTGTCAAATAAATGAACCCTTCATCTCCCCGTTCGCCTACAAGCTGGATCTCAAAGCATTGACACCACCGCCCTCATCGATTGTGGAGCGACCAATAATTTCATTGATTCCCGACTTGTCCTGTACTTACGATCTTCAATCCAAAAACTACCTCAACCTCTTCGCGCTCACAATGTTGATGGGACCCTCAATCATCTCGGAACAATCAAGTACTCCATCACAGCTTCCACTATCTTCAAAGACGCTTCTGATAACGTTTCTTTCCTCGTCACATCATTAGGAACCCCCAGGGTCATCTTAGGAATAACCTGGTTAAAGAAGCAAAACCCATTGATTGATTGGTCTGCCAATACCCTAACCTTCCAGGAAGCCGTTGCACCTCTTTGTGAGAGTCCACCCTGGAAGGATGATCGCGACGAACCCTACCCACAACATATTGGCAAGATCACACTCTCCACTCAACTCGCCCAACAAGAAGGAACCTCAGAGCAAGAAATCCCCTCTTGGTGTCTCGACTTCGCCAATGTCTTCTCAGAAAAGATGTTCAGTACCTTACCACCCCATTGTTCCTTCGATCACACCATTGAACTGAAGCCATCGTTCATACCGAAAATAGCAAAAATCTACCCATTGAACCCTGCAGAACACGAAGCCCGTAAAACTTTCATTGAAGAAAACCTCCGCACTAGACGCATCGTCCCTTCCAAGTCCCCGCAGGCATCTCCTTTCTTCTTTGTCCCAAAAAAAGATGGAACCCTCTGTCCTTGTCAAGATTATCGCTATCTTAATTCCCATACCATTTGCAACGCATATCCCCTCCTGCTTGTCTCTGAACTCATCAACAACATGAAAGACTCCACCCTATTCACCAAGTTTGACATTCGTTGGGGATACAACAACATTCATCTCCGAGAAGAAGACCAATGGAAGGCCGCTTTCATTACTCCCCTTGGACTTTTTGAACCGACGGTGATGTTTTTTGGTTTCAGCAACGCACCTCCTACCTTCCAAGCTTTCATGAACCACATCTTCGCTGATATGCTCTCAGAACGATGGCTCAAGATTTACATGGATGACATTGGGATCCATACCCACTCAGACCTCAACCTTCACCACGATCACACCAAACGGGTACTCCAACGACTCTGCGAACATAATCTTTCCTTGAAACTCTCTAAATGTTCTTTTGACGCCCCTCAAATGGAATATTTAGGACTCATCATCAGACAAGGACAACTTCACATGGACCCCACCAAACTTAAAGCCATCACTACTTGGACTCCCCCTACTTCTGTTAAAGGGGTTCGATCCTTCATCGGCTTCGCCAATTTCTATCGCAAATTCATCCCCAATTTCTCTAGCCTTGTCGCTCCGCTCACTCTTCTCACCCGCAAGGACGAACCCTGGTTATGGACACCCCTCCAACAACATGTGTTCGATACTTTAATCTCCAAATTCGCCTCTGCACCCATCCTTGCCTTCCCCAATGTATCCAAACTGTTCTCCATCATGACTGATGCCTCTCTTCTGGCTGCCGGTGCCGTCCTCCTACAGGCTGACACCAATGGAGACCTTCATCCCTGCGCCTACTTTTCCAAAACCTTCTCCCCTGCCAAACGTAACTACGACATTTACGACCGAGAACTCCTCGCCATCATCCTCGCCCTCCAAGAATGGCGCCAATACCTTATGGGCACCTCTTTACCGGTCACTGTCCTCACCGACCATAAGAATCTCTCGTACCTCAAAGACCCTCGCAAATTGTCCCGTCGACAAGCCCGCTGGTCTCTCTTCTTGCAGGACTTCGACCTTGTCTGGCAGGTTACTGTTACGAACGCACTCCTACGAGCCCCTATCGAAACCTTCGCGGACATCTTATCTCAGCACCTATCTTATCTTTTGGACTTAAATACCTTTTCGACGACTATCACGTGACTGGACACATGACCTGGTCTAGGCCTATGATGTCACTATGACATCACGCCTCACTCTTTTAATCCCCGTTCACTTCTCTTCCATTCTACATAGCCACGCACAGCCCCATTAATCTCCGCTGTAGTCTAGAACGTTCTAGCCTGTACGTGCACGGACCTTCGTCATAACATGTACAAACACCTGTATAGTATATAGTCCTGAATTCCATCGCCCCAAGAACTCTAGTCAAGTTCTTGTGGGAATTCCCCCTTGATCCATTTGACCCACTCTCCTCACAAGTCTATCGTCGGTGGCCCTAGTCCTGTATAGGATTAAGCGGTCGCTTACAGTTACCCCCGGATCTTGCATGGCCCCTGCAGACGCCTTATCCCGCAAGGACGCCGTAGACACTTCTTCTGATAATCTCGCAGCTTCCATCATCCCTGATCCTGCTATCATTAATGCCCTCGACTTATCTCTGGCATGTCACATTCATACAGCCTCCTCTTCGGATCCCCTTGTTCTTTGTGCTATCCAAAACCTCCAAGACGGCTCTTCTCTTTTCCCCCGCTCTACCCTCCAAGACTGGTCGGTTGATAATGGCCACCTTTACTTTTGCAATTGCATGTATATCCCTCCCCCGTCTTGCTCCCCCCTCCTTCATGCTCTACATACCTCCCTGACTACTGGCCACATGGGTTTCTTTCGCACTAAAACCCTCCTCGAACGCGACTTCTGGTGGCCTGGCCTCTCCACTTTTGTCAAAAACTTCATTGCTGGTTGTGCTCTTTGCCAACAATCCAAACCTAATACTCACCCCACCACTCCGCCCCTCACTCCCATCCCTTCCTCCACCTCTCTCCCCTTCCGTCAACTCTCCATGGATCTCATCACTGATCTTCCCTTATCTTCTGGGTTTGATTCTCTGTTGGTCGTGGTCGACCACAGCCTTACAAAGGGGGTAATCCTCCTTCCTTGCAACAAGACCATCGATGCTGCTGAAGTAGCACTCCTCTTTTTCAACAATGTATTCAAACAGTTTGGTCTACACGATTCCATCATCTCTGATTATGGACCTCAATTTGCCTCTGCTTTCGCTCGTGAACTTGCCTGCTTACTTCAATACGACATTCGTCTCTCCACTGCTTATCACCCACAAACCGATGGCCAAACCGAACGAGTTAACCAAGAGATAGAAACCTATCTTCGACTATTCTGTACCAACCAACCCAACAAATGGTCCTCCTTCGTTACCACTGCAGAATTCCAACACAACTCCTCTCCCCATTCCTCCACCAAACACTCTCCATTTTCCCTTATGCTTGGTTATGAACCTCACGCCTATCCTCCTTTAGGAAAGACCTTTATCCCCGCCCTCTCCAACCGCCTTTCCCTCCTCAAAGAATCCAGAAAGGAAGCCCTTGCTGCCCACGAGAATGCCAGACGCCTCATGACTCGACACATCACCTGGAAGTTCTCTCCCTGGAAGGTTGGGGACAAGGTTTGGCTGGAAGCGACAAACCTTCGTATTCCTTACCCCTCTAGGAAACTATCTCCGAAACGTCTAGGCCCATTCGAAATATCCCAAGTCCTTTCTCCCCTCACTTACCGCCTCTGCCTCCCCTCCACATGGAAGATCCATGATGTCTTCCATGCCACACTTCTCTCCCACTTTAAAACCTCTGAAGCACATGGACCCTCCTTTCCCACTCCTCCTCCTGATATAATTAACGGCAAGGAAGAGTACGAAGTTGACAGCATCCTTTCGCACAAGGGCTCTCCTGGCCGATATCAGTACCTGACCGCATGGAAAGGTTACTCTGCATCCGAAAATACATGGGAACCAGAAAGTAATCTCTATCACACAAACTCTATTCTCTCTCACTACAAGAAGACCCACTCCCTTCACTGATTCGATGCCTCTTGATTTCATTCTCCCCTTATTCCTCTCCAATGTTTTCATCCCCTTGTTCTTATACAGTTCCTATGTTGTCTTCCCAATCCTCCTCTTCGTCCTCTCCTCCCTCCTCTATCTCTGTATCTTCTCCCTTACGTTCCCGACCTGTACAACCTACCTTCTTACCCACATCCGCCATCAACACGCTCTATGCCGGCATCCTCGCCAATCCTGCCCTCGTCCTCACCCTCGAAAATGATCCCCTCTATCAAGAGGATAAGATCTCTCAACGTCTCGTACACCTTTTCCTCGACGCTTCTAGGGCTCAGAGCTGGCATTTCCAGTCCGCTCCATCAGACCTTCCTGTCAACTTCAGACTTCCTCTTCATATGCTACTCAATCGAATCCCCGAACAGATCCTTTCTATACTTCATCTTTACGGTTTTCATACTTTCGTCACTAGGATGGACCCTCTCCTCCTTTATCCCACTTTTCGTCGTACCTTTCTTACCCTTCCTATCGATGCTCGCGACCGCTACCTATCCGCTATTGATACCATTCCTCTTTCCCCCACACCGTTGATGATCCCTCCACCATCTCCACCACCCACTCTCCTTGCTCGTTTATCCGATAATGCCCCTCGCCCTGCTTCTCCTTCTCAGTCGCCTGATGATTACCATCTAGACCACTCTATCCTCGCCAGGAACAATGCCATCGCTCGACTCATCCATCTTCCCAACGGTCAACGGGTCCTCTCTTCCTCTTCCCAGATCCTTGAGTCCCCGCTGGTACACACCCCCGCTACCCCCTCCACACGCTGCCACCGCTGTCACCTTCTTGGCCACTATATCTACAACTGCCCTGAATTCCGTTGCCCTTCCTGTCTTGCATTGGCACCTGGCCATTCCCCTCACTGCTGTCTTTCCACGCAGTGCACCTTCTGTCACAACTGGGGACATGGACAGCGATTCTGTCCCGCACGCATGTGCGCTCGCTGCCACGAAAGTGGTCACTTGGTCAACGACTGTCCAGCTGAGCATCTTACGGTGGAACAAGCCATTCACGTCAATACTAGATTAACTCCAGCATCAGACGGACTTTGAGATTCTCGAGCCTGGGGCTCAATTGTACGAGAGGGGTAATGTTACGATTTTCTTCCTACATCGCGGTACCCTTTTACTTTCCATCCTTCGTCCCCTTCATTCCACTCTTCTGCTCGTCTATTGCTACATCTACCATCATTTCCTTATCTTCTCTAGCAGTCTGCGAGCAGATATCATTCCTCTTTGATCTCCTCTTTGTCTTCTTTACTTAGTCATCTCCGATTCCGTTACTTCGGACAGCTCTCTCTTTAGCAACGTCTGTCATCATTGCTTAGTCGTCCCGTTCTATCATCTTCCATAGGATTCCATGCTTACGTGTCCTTTGGTACATATATCTGCTGCCCATGTATTCTAGCTTTCATTCTCAATCTGCGCAATTACAGCGTACTCTTGAGTCACCCCTTGTCCCTCTAAAGTTCTCCTCAGAACTCTGTAGATTCCCTTCGTGTGGGAACTCCGTTGTACCTCAAGTACATTATAACCCTTAGTATTCCTTTAGTCTGTTAGTCGAGTCGAGACATACCTCTTCATGAGTGTCCTCCTCGGATTAACCTCTTAGTCCATCTCTCGAAGTACGCTCTTCGCATATCAGTCTGCAAACTTGCAGTCTGGTTTGCCTTTGTTTGCCTTGGAAAATGTGGGGTGTAGATTGGCATTCAGCTGGGGAATGTGACACAGCCAGCAGATCTTGTTGTGCCACTTGATGTAGTATAGTCCCTTCCTTCAATCCTTGTATTCATCCCAATTGCTGTTCGCATGGGATGCTATGATGTCATGATGGTGCAATCATGATGTCAGTATGATATCATAAGTCTAGAATATTATTAACATGAATAGTGTCAGCCAAAGTCTAGACAAAAGGTCTGGATCAGATAAGATAAAAATAATACCAAGAAATATCTGATCCAATAGGGGCTAATATAGATACAATATCTATATTCTCAACAATGCCTACATTTCTTCTCTTGATGACTTTGTGACCACAACTGCCAAGTACAACCTTCTTCCTAAATTACTGCAACAAGTGTATCAGAACAGGTGGTAAGCCATTCATGGAGGTGTAAGTATGTTGAACTCTCTTCTCAAACAGTGTGCACACAGGTGTGGCAATCACACCTGCTATCACTGTCAACACAAAGCAAGCAGTACCAAACCACACATTCCTGAATGCAATTTGTGAGCATGTTGGGGATGACTCAGAGCAAGATGAAGGCAGGGAAGACAGGGTTGAAGATGATGGTGACAAGACAGAAGAGGGAGTTGAAGGTGAGGTTAATGAAGTGGAGGACAATGACTTTGACAATGCAGAAATGGATGATATCGAGAATTAGAGATACATAGCATAGTACTATGGGTGCTATGTGGATAATAGTATGTCTTTTGCTAATGTTTGTCAGATTGTGGGATATTGGGCAGATTGAATCACAAGTCACCTTTACTAGGTATAACTATCTAGAGATCTGTAGACAGCTATGGACAGCTACTGGTGCCAGTATAGCACTACATAGAGAAAAGTCCTGAGTGGTATGGTTGCTATGGAGCACTACATAGGAAACACCCCTTGTAGGTACTCAGGGGAAGACTACAGTAGATACAGTAGCTAAATACTCTATGATATATCTCTACATAGGTATTGTGATTTTTGCAGATGCAGGATACCATCAGCATCATCCAGTGATGGAGCTACACTACCAAGAAGGTCTCCGTCTCTCTCTGGGTGCCATCGATGAACACGTGCTCACCCCCACCTTGTTTTTCTTCTCACACAGGCCATCATCGCTGCCTGCCAAACATGGTGCAGACTCGGCACTGAGTTCCTCGTCTGCTGCCTCTTCTTCAATGGCCCCACCAAGCTCCGCCATCTCTGTGTGATCCTTGACTGCAACCGTGACCTTGGCTGGTGGATCCGCCGGCTCCACATCATCTGTTTCCGCAACGGCCGTGGCCCGCATATGGATGACTTTGAGCGCTGCCTGAACCTCGAGATCTTCCATCATTGACTGGCCCATGGCAAGCACATTTGGGCCGATCGTGGACACGCTCAGCACATCCTGCTGCCACCTCTGCACCATGCACTGGCACGTCCTGTTCGAGCTCCTCCCCAAGGTCATCTGGGCGCTCGACATGCCCCCCCACCTCGTCACTGTCCAGCTCAAGTATGACACAGTGCTCCGGGAGCCAGACACGATCACACTCAGGTCCATACAGGATGTGAAACTCAGACTGCCGCATCTCCAACAGCTGTTTCTCAAAGGTTCTGCCAAGATTTTGTTGAACAGGCGTCCAGGTGGTCACTCCCTCTTCTCCGCAGCTTCTCATTCCACTTTGGCATGCACACCCACGATGTGCCAGATGTGCTCACATTTCTCGCACACCATGGCACAACCCTCCTTTTCCTCGACCTCAACTGCATCCCCGTGCTCGACGTCTGCACCATTTTGGACCTCTGTCCGCTCCTGATCACATTCTGCTTTAACCTCGACTGGAAGATCCCACCCGCACCACATCCCGACGCTTACCCCAATGAACCCGAAGACGAGGCGATGCGCCCCATCACGCTCACCAACCGCCCGCCCACACACATCCAGCACATTGGCCTCCATGGCCTCCTGCAGACGCAGACCTGCCAGCAGCCGTGGCTGGCGTAAAACCAGTCAGATCGTCCTCCATATCTGACCAAGGTGTCCTGGACCAGGACATCAATGCTACAGGGGAAGGCGTGTCTGCCTTGGGCTCTTTTCTCCTCGACTTCGTCCTCCCTCGTGATAACAAGCCTAATTATGAACTACACCACCCTGTTGTGTCTCGCCTAATGGGGCTTACCATTCGGGAAGTATAGGTGAGTAGGTGTGGCAAACGTTCGCGCTTGTCATGCCACATTGTCACACACGGTTTCCTCTTTGACTATGACGGGCGACATGACCTTGACCGTGCATTTCTTGATCTGCCCTTGCTGCACTACTGAGACATTGTTCAGGACACATCAGCACTGATAGACAAAGATGTCTTGAGCGACATGATTCCAAGCAATATCATATCAAGACAGGCAAGTCATCTCCCCCTTGAAGTGGCCATGTATTTACCGTGCATTATCGGATGGAGTAACAAAGCGAGGGCGTGGATGATGGTGAGAGCGAGTACACCGAGGGTGGCGCGAGCATGGAAGAAGACGAGCTTCAGAGCGACGAGGAGGACAAGGTTCACTTGTGCGTTCGTCTACAGCCTCCGATCACCTCAGTCGTAATGTCCTGCCTCTTTAGCAACCTGTCGCAAGCAGCTCGTCACCCTCAAAAATAGTGAAAATGCAGAAGTCCACAGAGAGATAGCAGAAGAAGCAAAAACGAAGAGAGGACAAAAGCCAGCTCCACGTGAGGAGGCAGGAGATGGAAAAGGCAAAGGTATCTCCCTCGATGCAATTTTATGTATTGTATTCTCACATTGTGCAGGTTGCAGACGCTGTAAAGCGCTACGCCTACTCGTTGGGTCAACAGACCTCTTCAAATATTTTGTCGATATCAAGGCCAGTTGTGTTTGCCTATACCCAGTGTTTCCTCATGCCCGTGTATTTGTAGAAAGCTCGTGACCCTCAGTATGCCGCTCTCTTGGATGCACAAACAAAGCAGCAGGGGAGAGGTCGCAAGAAATATGTGCAAGTATCGCCTTCTCGTCGTTCCTAGTCACATGCCCATTGTCATCCAGAGACAAAAGCGCTCGCCACAGAAAGTCAGAGAAGGAAGAAGACGAAGAAATGCTCAAAGATGGAGAACTCGCCGTCGAAGGAGATAATCAGCCCTACGTTTTTGAAGAATCACCAAGCTGTCAGTTATCCCTTATACTCTGCCCAGCATCTACTGGTCCCAGATAGTTATTAACGGTACCATGAGGGCTTACCAACTACAGGGGCTGAACTGGATGGTCTCGTTACATCACAGTGGTCTCAACGGTATTCTCGCTGACAAAATGGTGCGTTTTCCACTAATACACACCATCGTAGCTGTTTGCTTACTCTACCGTACTTGCAGGGTCTTGGCAAAACGCTGCAAACTATCTCATTCCTATCCCACCTTAAGCACTATTGTGCTGTTCACGGCCCTCATTTGATTGTGGTACCCAAGTCAACGCTCCAAAACTGGGCTCGAGAGTTCGAACGGTGGACGCTGGATGTCAACGTCGTGGTCCTGACCGGTAGCAAAGAAGAACGTGCTGAGTTGATCACCAACCGTCTCATCCACAATATTTTGATGTCTGTGTCACCTCCTATGAGATCTGTCTCATAGAAAAGTCGGCATTGAAGAAGTTTTCATTTGAATACATCGTAATCAATGAGGCCCACCGTATCAAGAATGCTGACTCGATTCTTGCTCAGATCGTTCGCGCCTTCTTGTCCCGCGGTCGTCTACCCTGACTGACAAGGCAAGAGCGCGACATCTTCATTCGGTGATCGAGCTCGGCGCGCCACTCTCAGCATTATTGATCATGATGCCAAGTGTCGTGCTTGCGAGGACGTCCGACCATTGCATTGCATGTTGCATGTACAGGCGCCCCATCTCCATCTCTAAGGATTTGGCCAAGTGTCACAGTTCTCCAACGACCCTCTTGACAATCCACTCCTTAGACGCTTGGTCAACAAGAATGACAAGCACCTTCACTTGTCCGGGTCCAACGTCCATCTTCTCTGCCTGCCACTGACAATATGCCGCAAATGTGCTGGACTGCACGATGCGCAGCGTCGGGAAGCCAACCTGGCCATCCTCGATACACTTGCGGAATTCGGCGAGAGCAGCAGCGAGGCCCTCAGACAACCCCGAAGTCACAGGGTACGCGTCTGGACCTATAGTTGGAGTTGGACTTCGTCAGACAATCTAGTAAGGTAGATGCCTTGTTGGACTGACCAGGCGTTCCTGTTAGCTCAATCAAGTAACCCGCGGTTGGTGCGCCACGACGGTCGTCGAACATGGTTGTGAACTCGCTGACTTGCATGATATCGGGACTGATGGCTTGCATGGCAAATATGAGGCTCGTGTCAGGTATCAACATGGGTGCCAGGTGGATTGCTGGGCTACGTATATGCATCAAAAAGTATCCATTTGGAGTATGTGCAAGGGGGCGAAAACTATTGGGAACACACCTTCACCTGCCAGAGAGCAGGAAAACAGGTGCACCGTTGTCGGCGTTGAAACCGACGACATCGATGACACCACCCAGACAGTAACGCCACACGCCGTCGTTAGCGGTTAGCATGATTTCGTACTGCTTGCCTACCTCCAGCTCTCACTTGAAAAATAAATCAGTAAATGCCCTCGGTCTAGAATGCAGAAACAAAGAACGACGGGACTGACTGCTTGGAGAAGGTGTTGGTGGGATCCTTCGGCGGTCACGTCTAGAATTCGACGAGATCCTTGCTTTCAAGAACGAGCGTGTGAAGATCGTCTGGTCAATGGGGAACGGCGATGTTGGCTTCTGATGATCTGTAGTCAGATGGGCGAATGACGATTGTTGGCCCGGTGATTGATTTCACCTAGATGGTCATCTAATATTTAGCGATGGGAATGAGGTGGGGTTCCCTCAGGCTTGCCTTTGGAAGTACGGTGGCAAAAGGGCCACCGTATATATCCTTATCATTCCGAGTTTGAGCCAGACATGCGCAGCCCATCCTTTGCGCAAGAACGGAAGACCAACTTCACAAAGTTCTGCAGCACGGTCTGGATTTGCATGAAAGTGAATCTGTTCGGGCTGGGATTTGGTCGTACCACTCGTTAGTAGAGATGGGACTTACTTGCATGTAAGGATGCACTCTGTGCATGCCTGGCAGGCCAGGTACTGTGCCATTCCTGTTGAAGGTGTAAGATAACCACATTAACCTAACGTCGTTTAGGATAACCAGATAAACCTAACATTCACCGTATACAATACTACTAAGTGGCATGTAATTGATAGTGGCGGCGGTTACCATTGACGGTAAACAATAGAAGGCCCGAAGCCCGAACATCGTTGTGGATCACAACATTTTACTGTGGATGGACAGATATCCGCCGATTGTGGGTACCATATAAAAGTGGCGCGTCAAGTGGGTTAGTAACAACAACATCATGCCCCTTGAGAGTCTCCCAGATCGCTTCGACGACGCCACTCATCAAGAACTCGACAGGGTGGTGAACGAAGCTACGGAGGTTTTTCGTAGTGGACCACTCGTATTATTCCTCCAATATTTCCTTCTCAGTCAAATCGTTCTCAACTCAAATGGAGATCTGGACCCCAAGTATAACTCACCGGCTGAGGCGGAAAATTTGATGGGTATCTACGGAGAATTGCAGGGTATGCTCTTGTCTGCTTACGAATGCAGATCGTACCGCGAGATTCGAAACCTCGGTGCGTGTCCACCATCTATCATGGTCCACTAGTGTCTGATGGATCGTCTGGTAGCCGTTTTAAAAAAGCCGCGGCCTTCCTCGTCGCCATTATCCGTGCCAACCAGGGATCCTGATCGTCAGTCCTTCCTTTTACTTTCTGCTCGGAACTACTGTCTAACATGTCTTAGAGGTATATCGTGGATTATCAGAATCTTTCGAAGCGGAGCACCATGGGGCCGCTATTGAGGATTTCTACGAATACTTGGCACACAATGATTTTCTATTCGGGACTCGAAACAAGCCTACTACGTACTACGCCAAATACTGCTCTATTGTTCAGAATTTGAATGTATCGCATAGATATTGTAAATTGAGCAGCCAACTTGCAAAAAAAAATCGCACACGCTACAGACCTTTAAGATGATGGATAAGATGTCGTCAAAAACAAAAACGGCAGAGCGAACAGAAAGCATAGTAAAGCATGGAATAAATACAAGATATGACCTAGGTAATCACAAGGGAGATGGACCAACAAGGAAAAAGAGGTGTTGCCGCGGTATTTAGAGGTCATTGTCAACAGAGGGCTTCCGGTTGGCTTTGACAACACGGACTCTGGGCCCGTCAGGATTGATCTCAGGCGACGACGTTCGGGGAACGAGCGACCGGCGCTTACGCATTCCCCGTCGGGACTCAAGAGGGTAATCACATTTGAGGTGTCTTCGGGCACACTGACTAAAAAGGGATAGGTCAGAACATGTTCAGCACACGGACATGGGCGACAAGATAAGAGGGCGATAGCTGTCTAAACTTGAAACCGGTGGACGGGTTTGTGCACCACGGGTCAAGTACCGGACTCAAATGACACTCACTTGCACGTCTTGTCCTCGCTGCTTGGTTGGGGCCGGCCGCACGCAATCTTTCGCCCCCGACAGAAGAAGCAGGCGAGGGCAGGCTTCTTGTCCAGGGACCGCTTTGTAAGCGGTGCTGGGGACAGGCGGAGGGGTGGGGACAGGGAGCGAGAAAGGCGGCGATGGGAACGAGAGACCGACGGGGAGGTATACTGTTGAGGGAGCGAATGGGAAAAGGCTGGGGAAGGAAGCTCGCTGAGCATATAGGATTGGGTCAGGCGTGGGTAAATGTCTTCCCAGTGATCGCGACCCGAGTTGATCTGGAAGGCGGGGTCGTGAATGAAGGGGGAGGAGCCCAGGGGAACACCATCCGGGGTGGGTTGTGGTTGCGGGGACTGGGAGTAGGGGGGGGAGGGGGTATCCGCAGGAGGGGGATAGGAGAGGTAGTCCATCGCAGGCTCGCCATGCAGGGCCACGGCAGGTTTCTGGTCGGGCAGGTACTGGATGAACGGCTCTGAGGGGGACACGCTGCCCGTCAAGTCGTCGCGGTCAGGCAGGGTATAGAGCTGGCAGGCAATCGCGGGCATGGCCGGGTTGGGGTAGACGCCCTAGATGAGTTGAGATATAGTTTGGGAGAGCGAGCATCATGTGGCGCACCTCGGTGGGTTCCTGTTTGATGAGTTGCCAATCATAGGTGCATGTGGGCAGCTGGGGTGGGGGTCGGGCGGTGCGCGCGCGGGAAATACCCTCGCCGAGGGGATCCTGCAGGGTATAGGACTTGGAGGCTAAGACAGGAGGCGGGGTCTCGCCCTGCGAGGGGTAGGGGGCGTGGAGGCCAAAGTTGGCATCGACCTCATCGGGGGAGGGGATGAGGACGCGCTGGCCGTAGACGCGGTAGAACTGATGATCGGACTCGTCGAGGGACGCAAAGTAGGAGCCCGACTGGAGCTCTTCGAAGGAAAAGGAGCGCTCTACGCAGACCTGCAGGGGGTGTGTTGGCTGGGCGGGGTGGGGCGGGGCAGGGCGGGGGGAGAGCGAACATACCTGGACATCGAACACGGCCTCGTGCGGGGTCGGGGTCAGGGTGGGGAAGAGCAGGGGTTCCATCGGGGGCTGGTGGTGTCGCGAGGGCGTTTATAACATGGAGGGACCCACACAGGGTGTCATAACGGATGTCTCCATTCTCGGAACCCAATTTGAGATTTGCCCACATCCGGCCGTGACCAATAAAATCACCCGTCGCTAGGATTCCTGGCTGACGTGAATTCGCTAAGTGATCAGGCTCGGGATCGCGAGATAGCGATCTCGCATCGACAATCCAAGACACCGGCCCTTTTTTTTTTTTTCTTTCGTGCCTGCCTGGGTGGGCCAGCCCCGTCGCCGAGAACGCGGAGCACGCTCTGAGTACATCGTGCATGTGTCCCCGGCACCAGGTGGATCATCGTTCCGTCTGTTCTGCGTCCCTGGATGGCGTGCCATCCTCCTTGCATGCGAGCCCACAGACGGACAAAATTACAGCATCACCCAACAACACGCGGTAGCCTCCCCTTTCCGTAGTCTCGAGCCGTTATAGAGAAATTCGGTTGGGCGCGGGAAGCAATTCCTTCCTATAACGTCTGGGGACTTTTACCCGGCGGCCCTTGGGTCATGTCACACTCGGTTTACTAAGCCTTACTAAGCCTTCAAACTTGCTGTAACTAATTAATTATTTTTATATTTGTTACTTGATACTGATGCATCTGATCAAAACCATTCAACATGGCTGACGACGACAATATCGACGACGACAACAATCTATTCGACTTTGATGATGAAGTCGACCCTTTTTCTGCACCCCACATACTCTCCCACACCATGTTCAATACCGATAGCGAAACTGACACCAACTCGGAAGATCAAAATCAAACACTAGCATCGTGCCCGATTGAAATCAAACACACTCAGCGATTGAGGGGAGCACTCACAGGCAACATAGTGGCGAAAATCCGCATCATTCTCTCGTGCATGGATAGCGTAGGGCTGAACCTTCCGCTCTTCCTGGATTTCCTGCGCTGGGGAGATCAGGAATGCGTTGTGGATGCAAAGATAAGATATGAACGCACCGCGCTGATGGTCAGCGAAGAACTACCAGGCGTCTTGGAACGGTGGAGAAGTCCACCTCGATCTACTGGTGGTAGAAATCTACGACCTAAGGGAGCATGACCAGTGATGGAGGAATTCACATTTTCGTGCATCACGGAAGTTGTTGAGAAGGAGTTACAGGGCATCGAAGAGTTAGCTATACGTCCGTCCAACGAAGTTTCTGATGACGGACTCACTCGCTTTCTCATCGAGGACATGGTCCTAGAACTGAGTAGCCCTGCACTCAGTGGCAGCACACCAAAATTATGGGCCTTGCTCCAGAAGGTCTCTCGAATGAAACAGCAAGTCAGGAAACATACAAAGAAACCATCCGATCTTGTGAGTCTTTATGGTTCTACCGTTCTATATGGTGGACTGATAAGTGGAATTTCCCAGATCATTCTATCTATGATCTTCCAATTGATGTATGCGCGATCACACCATTACAATCGATGGCCGAAATTCTTGACCATGTTTCTCCGTGCGCAAGGGATTTCCGCAAAGTCACTTGATCTTTTGCATGCATTCGGGCTGACGATGTTGCACAAATGGTCAACATGCGCATTCACTACCATCTCGACCAATGCACTAGAGAAAGTGTGTCAGCAAGTACACTCAATGCCTTTCGCCATTTCACATGACAATGTGAATATACTGTTTCGCTCCTTTTCACAGCCACTCGATAACCAGCACCACTTCGACTCTGGCACAGCAGCTACTGTATACTTTCAGCCTGGCGCCCCACTGGAACGCCTGTTATCCAACCGGGCCTTGCAGGAATCTCGTGAGGAGGGCAGGAAACATCCTATTACAATACATGACATCTTTGAGCTGGAGACGAAGAGTGCAGCAGTGCTACGTGAGCGCGACATCCATTGGGTGCTCCAGTGTCTAGTCGATTCCCCCGAATTCGATTTCCAAAGCTATTTACACAAAGATCACAGCGTCTTTTTACCATCGGCACCTGTCGAAAAACTCCCGCATGGTTCAGAGTCCATCACTGAGCAGCACATACTTGGGACAGCTCATATCGAGGAGGCGAGCTATGAAGGGAATGATCAGTTGATTATGGAATGGTTCAAGCAACTCAACCTACATACTGAGGACAAGAGGAGGCACACCAGACTAGAGCGCGTGATTGTGTGGGTTGGGGATCAGCTGACGGTGGAACGCTTGCGCGGACTCTTCAAATATCGTGCACAGGACCACACATCATTCGATCGACTCGATTGGCTGGTTGTGGTATTCGGATGGTTCCATCTGATGATGGCATTCACAAATTCACTGCATAAACAATACTTGGGAACGAATGCCGGATGTGGTCTTATGCACGCATTCACGGTGCTAGAACGGAAAGGTCTACATACTGTTCAGACTCGTGGGCCCTTTCATCAGCAGCTCCATGATGATATTTATCACGTCACCGAGGCTCGCTTCCAAGATTGCCGGAGAGTTGTTAGTTGGACTGACAGTCTTGCTGATCTACAACACAAGAATCCAGAAGATCTATGAAAATTAGCAACAGAGAGAGTCGATCAATTATCATCAAGCAGCGCTGTTGAACGGATGGACTTACAGCCTGAAGATGAGCGCGATGAGATATTCTAGCAGGTGATCCTGTGGAACTGTGATCCATTGTACTATGTGGACCTAAACAAAGCGATTAGAAATGGTGATGTCGGAATTGATAGGTGTGCTAAAGGTGAAATGAAGTGACAGAACCCTGCATGCATTCATTTCCATTGTGACATTGCGGAATATACCGGCGGTGGAAGGAATTCACAGCCTTTGTGAAGTCAATTGGCCTATTCTAGAGTTTCCGAGTCCAGAATGGCGTGCGAAAGTTCGGAACTGGTTCTGAAATGGTTCCAGGATAATAATCTCGGAACCTCCGGAATGGCGTGAGAAACCACCTTCGAAGCTGATGGTTCCGGCAAGTTAAACAGCACTCGGAAGGATCAGAACTGGAATGGTCCAGAACCCTCATCAACGACGAATTTTGCCTACAATCACCTCCAAAGTACCATCTACAGCCTCAGAGATGGCAGAACCGTGTTCTCTTGGTCATCAGGCAATAATATAGCAGAACCCATGAAAGGGTGAAAGTTGCTGAAAACTTGGGCTTTGCCAATGATGGCAGAAGTGGCTGTAGTATGCCTTGCTTGCATCATTCACGTGCATAATGGTCCGACAAAGTGGGTACTAGATATTGTGAACATTGACTTCAGGAAAGATTAAGGATGAACATCAACACTTGTTCCGGTGTTTCCGAGTCCAGAACTGCGTGAGAAAGTTCAGAACTGGATCTGGAAGGGTTCCGAGAGTTTAGCCTCGGAACCTCCGGAAGGGCGTGAGAAATCGTCGGAACATCATTCGGAACTGACAGTTCCGAGAAGTTGAACTTAAGCCTCGGAAGGCTCAGAACCGGAATGGTTCCGAACTTCAACGACAAACTTGACTAGAAATCACTTTCATAGCATTACTTCTAGCCATAAAAGCAACATAAACAAGTTTCTCCACAGCTGTATAACACATTATATGAAGAAGACCACGGTCTATAATGGCTGAATGATTCAGGTATGGTTCTGACAAAGTTCCAAGACAATATTCTCACAACCTCCTGAATGACGCGTGAAAGATTCGGAAGCGCCTTCGGAACTGATAGTTCCGGAGATGTATTTTTTCGGAATACTACATCCGGTCTCGGAAGTACTCGGAACCAAAATGGTTCGGAACTTGATTATGGACAAATACTGTCTCTACAGCTGCTCAACCAGTGCATAGCATTGTCTTATATTGTTAATAGTGGTCGCTATAAAGTTTTGATCGCTTAGATTACCCAATTATTCCGCGCAGAAAACGGTTTTCATAGGTAAAGTACAGAATCTCGGAACTCTCGGAAGCACAAGTACGGGCACATTTGTAAAGGGGAGGGCTAGGCATATGAAGACTAAATATGTTTCCCCACCCTGGGGTGGGTTGGGAGATTTTCTCTGGTACTGTATAGTAGCAGTAGTGCCCATGATCGACTACTCTGCAGCTAAGTTTACAAAATTTCCGAACTCTCAGAAGGCTAATGGTAATGAGGTAAGCAAAAGGCACAGTGGTTAAATGAAAAGAACTGCGCGGATTGATTAATCACAATGTTTAGCCTACTTGGCATGTCCAAGGTCAGCTAGCATTCCAGGTACATTGGGTGAAGGGACAATGTCCCAGTTTCCCTGCTTCTAGTAAAAATGTGATGCTTGTTCTGGAGCTGCCTGGCATCATGGAAGTAGGCTTCCAAAATGTCGGAACCATTACGGATGGTCCCAGAGGTATCGTCGAGACAGAAGCTATGGAGGAGGGCAGTTATAAAGTCCTCGTCTGGCAGAGGCATCTGATCAAGCTCCCAGGTTAGCTCACTCTCCCCATAGAATCGGAGAAGAGAACAGGAAGAGCACAAATATGTACTCTCACCAAGAGTGAGGAGGGGGTTGGCACTTGGTGCCCGGTGTTGGAAGAACTCGCCACGATGTAAATACATTGGTGCAATAAGGTTGCCTTTGAGGGCATATACAAGTACCTCCTCACTGGGGCACTTGTCGGACTCTTCCGGAGTCAGCATGCCGTGTACTACTTGAATAAGGCTGCATAAAGACATGCGCAGCTTCCGAAGTCCGGTGACTAAACGCTTGGGGTCCTCGTCAGACCGGTAGGCATGCGGCTCACAAGCTGCCAATCGTCCAAGGTAAATGCTTGGGGGATGCTGAGATAAGATCTTGCACTGGATGACACCACCAGTGTCACTGACATCCCGTTGGTACTGCTTGAGGTCACGGAATGTGCACCGTGCATGGAAGAGGGAAGAGGGCGGTAAGGATGGTGAGTGGGTTGAGTTTCCCAGAATATGGTGGCGGTGTATATTCTGGATCGTACTCCTGTGGAGGAGGGAGTCGACTGGTAAGGTACCTGACACCCTGGAAGCAGTTTGTTCCATTGAAGACTCCATCAATAAGGGGAATGGTGGTGAAGCGAGGTGCTGATCCGAGGCGCACCTCAGTAACATCGAGCTGAGGGTTATATCTGGGATTATAGTTGGAAAGGGGGTCGAAGGCATCAGTGCATGATGTGGAGTACAGGAACGGTGTCGGATAGTCTGATTCCATGGTCCATCTGGTATGGGTAGACTGAGTAGGGGATGACAAGGTTCTAGACTCAGCAGAATCTGTCTCCATTGTTCCAGAAGAGTATGAGGAAAAGGAGGGAGATGGACAGAACAACGAGATTTGTAGTTTCTTGATAGTCAGTCTTGTGTGAGCCTGCTGGTCAGGCAATGTATCAGCTTCATGTTCACTGCCTGCTTCATACCCTCACCGTTCCTGCTCCTCATGGTAAAACTGGTCACTGTCTTCATCACTCTCATCATCCTTCCAGTTCCCTCGTTCGCGCTCCCGGTGGTCTGACTGAAGGGCTTCAACCTCGGTGCCTAATCCAGCTAGGCGATGTTGGTAGCTGACGTCACAGTCAGTGCAAGGGTCCCTCAGGAGAGGAGGGAGGAGTGGAGGAGTGTATGGAAGAAGGTCATGATGACGAGCCTCAAAGTGGGATGCATAATCTGGTATGAATAGAACAGGATCACTTCCGAAGAGTCCATAGACAGCATATGGCAGTGGATATCTCATCTCTCGTCCCTCATCCGGAAGAGTAATTGATGGCAGGGTGACGCAGCGTGGACCGAAGTTGCCGTGTTCCGGTGGCAGATCTAAATCAATTATGTAACGGAGGTGGAACAAGTTGTCGGCGACGCCACGCATCCTTGCATCCTGAGCGTCGTTAAGCGCTAGGAACTCCGCTTGGCAATTACCAAACGGGGCTTGGACTGGGACATAGGCCTGCCAAGCCGCTCATTGCCGGCGGTAGGGGGTGGTGGTCCCAACTGCTGGATAGCAGGGTCGGGTTGGAGGATTGTATGGTAGATGTTGACGTCCCAGGACATATTTGGGCTGTTCCAGTCACTGTAATCATAGATAGGTCCCTTATATGCACTCTCTGTGGACTCTGAGGCCTGAATGCTCTCTAAAAGTACATATTTTGGGTTCTATAACTCATTCTGTGAGTCATCTAATCCAACTGAGCCATGCTGACTCGGGTTCTGTTGGCAGCTGTACACTTCCACAGCATTTGCTGGACTGTCGCCCAATGGGTCATGCTCAATGATTTCTCCTACTGGTTCCTTATTTGGTAGGAGCTACAGGGACATACTTCGTGTCGGATTGCCGTTAATGCAACTGAAGCGCAAACCACTTCCCTTTTTGGGATCTTCAATTATCGAGACATAGTTCCGGCAAGTCCACCCCCCTTCCGAGCAGTACTTCCGGTGGACACTTCTCGGACACCCAGAAATCACCTGTATTACTTAGAGCACCTACATTTATTTCTACACTGAGTATCAATCCATTCATAGCACTCTTTCCTCCGTTTGCATCGCGCATAGTAATGATAGCAGATTCA
This sequence comes from Boletellus pseudochrysenteroides, assembly GCA_038090975.1. Classification (NCBI taxonomy): domain Eukaryota; kingdom Fungi; phylum Basidiomycota; class Agaricomycetes; order Boletales; family Boletaceae; genus Boletellus; species Boletellus pseudochrysenteroides. The sequence goes on from JBBPNQ010000277.1 coordinate 21,292, forward strand.
TCTAGGGGATCTGTCGTGTGTTTTTCCCATATTTCCTTTTGGATAATGTTTATCTCACTGCCAGAATCAACTACTGCCTTACAGGAATAGTTTCCTACTCGTATTGGTCACTCAAGCAGAGGGAGGGAGCTACGCTTAACAGCTACATGATGAGTTGTTGCCTGCGGCACATGTGCAACGGCTACTGCTTTTGGCCTTATCTGGTCATGTAATATAGCGCTGAGCTCACGGGATTTGCCGAGAATTTCTCCCGCCGTCAAGGTTATCGGTGTGCATAGTATCTTAGCTAATACATCTGGCGCCTTGTTTGCTAAAGATAACTCGGACCATCGGAATGGCGCGGGAAAGTTTCGGGACTGGTTCCGGAAGGGTTCCGAAAGGATTTGATATATTTCTTTGTGGGCGCCCGAGGTACGGTCAAAGTGGCGGGTATGAAGAGGGGTGCAGTATATTCCTGGTGAATTTTGTGATGAACGTGGACTAGGTAACTTCCAAATATGGTTATCAGAACCATCAGAATAGGAAAATCCCTCCGTTTTTCAACCTAACCGTTTCTGGTAAGCTTTTCACCCCCACTTTCCCACGTCCACATTTGCGTGACCATTCTTCGATAATCGCTTTTGTTGCTTGTCTACTTCACCACGTCTGTGCTCTCCTCTACATTCTCATCCCCGGTTTCATACACAACAGTGAGTATACCAGCAATCTGAACACCATAATCCATTCACGTTTTCGTTTTCTAG
>JBBPNQ010000278.1:0-22020 GCA_038090975.1 Boletellus pseudochrysenteroides
CAACGTCTGGAAGCACCACGGGCTTCCTAAAACAATTGTGTCAGATCGCGGCCCACAGTTCGCCGCTGAAGTAATGAAAGAACTCGCAAAGGTCCTCAAAATAGACCTAAAAATGTCCACGGCGTATCACCCGCAAACCGATGGACAAACCGAGCGTATGAATCGAGAGATCTCAACATATCTCCACCTTTTCTGCGCAGAAAGACAAGAAGACTGGCCGCAGTGGCTCGCCCTGGCCCAGTTTGCCATAAACAATCGGGTAGCTGGATCTACCAACGTTACTCCGTTCTCCTTGACCCATTCGTACACCCCCCAAATGGGCATTGAACCCATGAAAGGCAAAGCACCGGCTGCTAACGCCTTCGCCTCCGACTTCTCCGCGGCCTTTGATCAGGCCAAAACGTCAATGAAAAAGGCACAGGATGCTATGAAACTACAAGCCGACAAACGACGATCGGCATCCCACGACTTTTCCGTTGGCCAGCAGGTCTGGCTATCGACATCTAATTTAAGGTTACCACGGGCCTCCAAGAAGCTCACGGAAAGGTGGCTGGGCCCCTACGTCATCATGGACCTGATCGGCGGTAATGCGGTTAAACTCCGGTTACCATCTTCCATGAAGATCCACCCGGTCATTAACATATCACGCATCAAACCCTATCAGGAGACTTTGCCGGGACAACCCCTAGTCGCCCCTGGGCCTCTTGTCATCACGGACGAGGGCGATAGCGAGTTTGAAGTTGATTATTTAGTAGACTCGCGCCTGAAACGTAATTGGGTGGAGTTTCTGGTTCACTGGAAGGGGTACGACGACTCCAACCGTACGTGGGAACCTGAATCTAATTTATCTCACACCAAGGAAGCAATAACGGACTTTTACGCTTCTTACCCCTCGGCCCCTCGGCGTTTATGTATGACGACCGAAGCCTTCTACTCTCTATTTAACCATTACGACCCGATGCCTGCGGAACGCGACGTCTTCTCTCGCCTGGAAGTCGAGTCTTAGACGGGGGGTGGTGTTACGAACGCACCCCTACAAGCCCCTATCGTAACCTTCGCGGACATCTCATCGCAAAGCATCTATCTTATCTTTTGGACTTAGAACACTTTTCGACGACTAGCACGTGACCGGTCACGTGACCTGGTCTAGGCCTATGATGTCACTATGACATCACGCCTCATTCTTTTAATCTCCGCTCCTTCCCTTCCATTACGCATAGCCTTCCACAGCCTCATTAATCTCCGCTATAGTCTAGAACGTTCTAGCCTACACGCGCACGGACCAGTAGCATAACATGTACAAACACCAGTGTAGTATATAGTCTTGAATGTCAACGCCCCAAGAACTCTAGTCAAGTTCTTGTGGGAATTCCCCCTTGATCCCTTGTCCCACTCTCCTCACGAGTCTATCGTCGGTGGCCCTAGTCCAGTATTGGATTAAGCAGTCGCTTACAGGTGGTAGAGAGTGATCACATGATGATAGTGGTTGAAAGTCAGGAGGTGTGGGAATATTTTCAGACTCAAACATCATATTTATATTTATATCTTTGATTTTAGTACCAAACAACAGCAAATATCCACTTGTTTTATTGAGATTCTATTGCCCATATTAAAAGTGACAAAACTGTTCCAATGTAGTTGCTATTTGAAATTGGCCATATCTCTGCTTCATCTGGACCAAATCACATGATCCAGGACCTGATGGGTATCCCAGAGTGTGTACCATTGTTTGTCCCACCAATGCTAAGCACAATTCCCACGGGTGATTGCAGTGTGCTCTGTACACTACATCAGAGTTAAACATTGGAACAGCTTTGGAAGTCACTATAACATCCACTAATGTTGCACCAATGTGACTCAGAATGCTCTGACATTACTGACTGAGGCAGTTCCAGAAGGTCTGTCAGTGTGATTTTTGGCTGGATGACCAGAACTTTTACTGTGTGCTGTAACTCTTCTTCATGATAACAGGGCACCACAAACTCAGAAAAGAAGGCAGGAATTAAATACATGTGGTATGATATTATATGATGTCATAGGTCTAGACCAGGGGTCATCATGTGACTAGTGTAGACAGAAGAAAAGTAATAAGTCCGAAAGATAAGATTAGATAAAGAGGTGCCCACAAAGGTTACAATAAAGGCTAGGTGTGTGTTCATAACAAAAATAGAGCTTTTTTGAGCAAGAAAAAGAGATCTGACCATAATGGTGGTTGAGAATCAAAAGGTGTGTGAAATTTTTTAAACTCAGAGTTACTATTTATATGTATATCTTTGTTTGTACCAGCCCAAAATGGCAATTACTCTGTGATTTAACTGAGATCCTAGTTCTCCATCTAAAAGTGAAAAAACCCTTTCCATGGTATTGCTGTTTTGAAATGGCCATATCTTCATGGCTGATGAATCAAATCACATGACCTAAAGGGCAATGTTGTAGCTGAGAGTATGAACTATTTGTAACTTCACTAAAGCTAAGCAAGATTTATACCCTGTATGGCAGTGCACTTTGTGCACTACATTCAAGGTTAGTATAAAAAGGGTTTTTGAAGTCACTATATATGCCATTGGTTGTTTCTTTCTATGGGCACTTTCATACATAGATACAAACATTATCTTTACATATAAAAGATAATCAGTTTCTGATCATCTATGTAATCTAATAAGTTATCTCTTGATTCATTCTATCTGAGATCCCCTCATAGCCTTACTTATATCACTTGATCCTACCACTCTGTTTATCAACCAGATGAGCATTTCCACCTGAGCTACATTCCTTGGTCCCCTCACATTCAGGTTATCTTCTAAAAGTGTTAGCCCTCTTCCACAACTAGGTAAGCTACAGCATTTCTCTCATACAATCATGCCTATTCAATATACTGCTCACATATCATGCTTTTTTACTTCTCACAAACACCTCTTCACTTTTTTCAACTATAATAAATTATCTCATAGACTACATGACCTGTACATACATCTTTCTCATGACCATACAATTCTTTGATTTCCTTTCTTTTTTATCTTGCCAGTAGTCCATGCACATAGATACTTCAAGTTAACCTATGAGTTTTCATCACTGAAATCCATGTCCTTCTAGTTTTTTGAAGGTTAGGCAATCCTAATATCTGGACAATCTAGAACTTATCACATATTTATGGTAAACATATTGTAGCCCTCCCAGCAAAATGCATAACATCATTGTTTGGCTATGCATTATGCATTCTACTTACATTTTCAGCACACCCAATGTTAGGCAGGCCATAAATTCATGCATTCTTATATGTATGATGCAATGTGAGCCAGTGCACTGTGAACCAGGTAAAATGCCATTGGTAAACACCAGTAGGCACTAAATTGCATTATAATCCAAGGGGTCAGTGATACAGCACCATACAATCCACATTAGTGATATACATAGGACTATTTTTTCATATGTCCTGCCTTTCCCTATGTCATTGGAACAGCTAATTACACTTCAAGCAACATTGTATTGAAGTAACAAAGTCCATACATTGTAAAGCAGCCCAATATTATAACATGCACACACACAACGTTACGATAACAACAGAAAATATGATTATGTACCAAAGTATGCACCCAAGAAAGCGACGTTCAGGAAAACTAGATGCTGACTATGTCGGCTTTTTTTTCTACGCGAAAGCGCCTTGGGAAGCTCAAAGTAAGGTTTTCCATCCGGCATCACGGCATTTCTTGACCAAGCGCTTCACCTCCTGAGAGCGCGCGCGAGTCGTGACGAGAAGTGTGTCTGGCATGTCGACGATGACCAGATCGTCGACGCCGAGGCAGGCAATCAGCCGTCCAGATCCAGGGACAACAATCCCACCCGCAACCTGCTCGGTGAGAACTGTAGAAAAAAGAGTAAGTATTAGCCAGCATTCTCAGACTCATGAGGCAGAATTCGCACCCAAGGTATTATCGCCAAGTACGCGAGGCTGATTGGATTCCGCGGGAAGAAGATCGGCGAGAGAAGAGAAGTCACCCACATCGTCCCAACCTACATAAAAATGACGTCAGGGAAGCCTGTCCATTGATCCGTCAAAAAGGAACGGCACATGCCGAAAGTTGCAGGGACGACGGCCACCTTGCCCTCCGCGGCAGCAGGCTCCGCCACGGCATTATCGATCGCAATCTTCTCGAGCGCGGGCCAAACCTCGGCCAACGTTGCTCGACGCTTGGCTTCGTCCGTCCAGACGCTGGCAACTTTTTGAAGCCCGTCGTGCAGATCGGGCTTGTAATTCTTCAGGAGGTCCATGAGCACAGTTGCTCTCGTCACGAACATTCCGGCATTCCAGCGGTAATTACCCGTACCAATATAGGCAGCGGCGGTGCGGGCGTCGGGTTTCTCCTTGAAGCTAGAAACGAGCCTTGCATTTGGAGCCTGCTTGACACCCAGCTTCTCACCGAGACGGATGTAACCGAACCCTGTGGATGGGTGCGATGGTGCAATACCAATAGTGACAAGATAGTCTTTCTTGGCCACTTCGACAGCCTCGGCGACCGCCGACAAGAACGCATCATCACCAGAAATCATGTGATCGGCAGCAAAAGATCCAATGATAGCGTTGGGGTCTCTTTTCGCAAGGACAGCAGCCGCGAGACCGATGGCAGCCATAGATTCTTTTGGCCCAGGCTCACAAAAGAGGTTCTGAGGAAGGAGATCCGGCAGTTGTTCGAAGATGGACTGGACGTGTCCTGGTCCAGCAACGACTGTCGTACGGTGCGCAGTAGAAAGGGGTAACAGCCTGTCCCAGGTGGCTTGAATTAGGGATCTTCCTTTCAAAGTAAGGTCTAGGAGGAACTTTGGGTGTTCCTCTCGGGATAATGGCCAGAGGCGAGTACCAGCCCCTCCTGCAGGGATAACGACATAAAATCCTGGTATGTCGCGTTGTACAAGTGAGATGGGAGTCACAGCATTGTCTCCGAGCGGGGAAGGAACGAGAAAAGCAGAGGGAGCTGTCGAAACGGCAGGTATGTTGTGAGGAGAAAGAAATGGGGACTTTGCGCGGAGTAGTGGACTCCCGGAAACGGGTGTTACGGAGCCAGGGGTGGCAGCAATACGGCTTCCGTTGTTCTGCTGGCAGTTGTTCAGCCGGCGAAATCACAATAGTACCTGCCATGGACGCACACTTAAACCCTCTTTAACTTGGCGCTCAAGACTCGCGTTCGCAAGTCTCAGGTCTGCGCATTCTTGGCGAAGTTCAGATATCTCGGCTTGCTGAAAAGACCCTCATTAAAGGCCTACTGGCCCTGCAAAACCGACAGCGCACCGATTTCTGTACCGCACCCAATATCTGGGTGAACATAGCCTCTACGCTAAGAGCATTAGTGGTGGTATTTCCCTGGGCGGGTAAAGCAACAGGAATGTAAGACATGGTGGTCAGATCAAGGGTATTCGGGAAGAAAGGCGAGGTGCTGAATGAATGTTGTAGTCGTTTTGTAAACGTGTAGGTATTGCGGCCTTCACCAAATCCGAATTCGGTAGAGCCTCGGTTCGGACACGAACAGAGCTAACAGTCGCTTGTATTTGAAATATGTAACATACAAGTCTAACCGTTAGAAGTCCAGAACTACCTACCTTGATCTTGATAAGGCATAACGATAACGGTACGCATCTCTGTTTTTACACAATTATTACTTCACAACAGTCGTACCAAGTGGGCGTGGTGGAAAACCCGTCACCAGCTCATCACCTCGCCGTAAATTTTCAAGCCCGCGCAGTTAATATACCCATGAATGTGAACCAGTGGAAGCCATATGCCTCAATCATTATCGCTCTCAAACACCATCGCCTCGTATTTACGCGCCTTTTTGTGTGGATTAGCTAGCGACGCCCCTTTCGGTCGGCGAGCAGACACCGACAGCTCTGTTCACGCCGTGGTCAGTAGGCAAAGCGACATCATGTAGATCATTGTAACCCACTCGGCTCTACCTCGCTCGAAGGCGACTTCGATTTGGCCTTCTTCGCTTTCGCGGCCTTGACATGATCGAGTTCTGCCTCCAACGTCTTGATCCTCCGTCGAGCAGCTTCCGTTTCATCTTCAGCTTGTGCCCGCGCTGTGGACTCGGCGACGCGCATTCTCCTTGGAGAAGAGTCTACATGGGTGACTTCAAGACACGCAAAGGCATCTCTCTGCGACCTATCCTAACGTACCTGATCGCGTACGAGACGGTTCTGGGGTCGCGACAGTCTGTGTAGAAAACGCGGGTGGGTTCAGTTGACACTTGCGAGATTGTGCCTGGAGGGCAATCTTTGAATTCATCGTCATCGCGGCTCAGGAATGGACAGTTCATGTGCCATACTCCACTGAGGATCGTCGTCGCATGAGACGCTGCTTCCCTTGCGGACAGTTCAACAAGGGGAATCTGTACCGGTTTTTTCGATGTCGGTCTCAACGTGAGCTATGGGGCGGGGAAACAGAGGTCGTTCATCGACACGTGCGTGAGATGAAAAAAAAAAAGCAAGACCAAATTCACGTTTATCTTTGCGCCCTGGTCAGGAGCCCAGTCACCGACGCATAGCTCACCGTTTACAAATGCCTCGGACAAGTTGCGAGCGAAGCTTTCCGGGATTTTGGAACTCGGCTTTGGACCCTGCGTGAAGGCAGCCCGTCAATGTCGGAATGCACCAATCAAACGCCAGAAATAGACTGCGAGACGAACAACAAACTGTGTGATATCTTGTTCTGACCATGATCCACGCCACCATCTACCTTCGGGTCCCTTCAAACTGGCATACACAGTCCAGGAGGACCCGGTAACGGCGGACAAGATGACAAAACGATCAAAACCTTGGTAAATGACTTGAATCAGTTCATCAAGCACCCCGAAATGAGATAGGACGTCCGTATCCATAGCCTCTATCATGCCTAAAGAGCAACAAGTGCGCAGCCAGGAAGTGATAGTGTGAACTTCAACTTGCAGTCGGAGCGGATTGAAACAGTGGCATGGTGCACCGCCACTCAAAACCTCCGGTAATCTCGGCCCGATTCAAAGTATGGCTTAGCACCACTGTCATGATGCATTCATCATTTGTGGGCCCAGGCCATTGACAGGTAACCCGCCTCTCTTTTCCGCGTTGGAGGACAACGGAATACATCATCCCACACAGGCGAACATCATGACCCTGCATGTTTCTCCCACATGCTCCGAGATGTGTGATTATGACCAAGAAGAAGAAGCACCATTCGATATCAGCAGATACCGTGTCTACGGCCGCTATCCCAGTTATGGCCAGAGAAGCAAAAGGGTCCGTCGCGGAGGCCAACCATTCGATGGGGATACAGTCATTGCAGCCGCCGGATTCCACGAGGCCTGATACTTGCCTGCCAAGTACATATCCTTGGGGCTTCGGTCACATGGCTGGCTGAACCTTCGTAACCACCCTGACCGTGTAAGACTTTACGGAATTGAACCATAGGAGTGTAAACGGGCCAGGTCAAGTTGCTCAGTGTGTTTTGGGAGTGATAACAGGTTACTCCCTCCCTATACGTGGCAACAGGACGCCGGTGGGCTTACTCCAACATCGCAGAGGGGTGCGTTTTGCCGACCTCCGTGGGTTTTCGCGTGAACATACATGAGAATTTGTCTGGATGATGATACGTGATATGCTCGATCGAACACTGGAGAGCTAAGCATAAAACGTTCAATGCATCATAGTGTAATATTCGTACATAACACTTCCAACCAACACGAACATAGTCGTATCAAGACGCATCAACCGGGTTCCAACTTATAGCGCCCGCTTTCCCGAGGTCGAGGTTATCTAAATGTGTTACATCCTCTGAGCTGAGTGAGAAGTCATAAACGTCTGCGTTGGATTTGATCCTGCTGGGAGTAGCCGACTTGGGAAGGGGGACAAACCTGCAAGAACAGGAAAGAAGGATGCAGAGCGACTGAGCCTATCAACGGGCACGAAAACGTACCCTTTCTGCAAGGACCATCTAATGAGTATTTGAGCGGGATCTCGTCCGTGCTAGATCAACGGAATGAAAGAGTATGAGGAACAATGGTGCGGCGTGTTCACCAAAATTTCAAACCTTGTTTGCTACCGCTTGAATCACTGGATGATCCATTTGCCCGCGCAAAATCGGGCAGTACGCTTGCACAACAATGGCGTGCGCGCGACAATAATCGACGATAGGCCGCTGCTGACAGAACGGGTGTAGCTACGTACAAGGAAAGACGTTACCTTATTTAACAATCATATAATAATAAAAAGAAACATGCCTCAATCTGATTCACAGCGGGCATTTGCAGCCCCGCATTCTTGATCTCCTCGAGGTGCTTGACACCACTAAATTCCAGCATGAGTCATGGAATGGAGAGGGGGACCTTGAAACGCCGACTAGTTCGACACCCCGGCTGTCCTGATCTTCCCTGCCTTTTGAGCATCTAGCAGGGCCCGATATGTAGCCAAGCGTCGCTCCGTACCAGAGAATGGATCGTGGATCAAAAAAAGATCAATATAATCTTTCAATCGTCAGCAACGGACAGGAAAAGCACGCGTGAGTAGCCGAAGACGTGATTGAACGTCCGTCTCCCCTACCGAAACCGAAGCTTGCGAGCGATTCGTCGACACCTTTGAGGGTGCTGTCATAACCGTGCGTTTTACTAATACACTTCGTGGCTTGCATGCCAAACGATAAGCGTCGTGGTGAATCACGCTTCAACGCGCACGCAGCGTACTGACGAACACCTCGCCTCGTTCGAGGCCTCTCTCTCTGATGGCTTCACCGACTGCGGTTTCGTTCCTGTATGCCTGGGCTGAGTCGACATGCCTAATGAAACAGCAACCAATCGGTCCCAGGCACTGCAGGTGACTTGTCACGAATTACATACCTATAACCCGCTTCAAAGGCTGTTAGAACGGACGGTCGTGTGTTGTAATTTTGATACACGCCAAACCCAAGAAGGGGCATCGCATGTCCTGCATTAGCCGCTTGTGCGTCAGTAACGGGTTCTAAAGAGGTCTGAACTCTAAGTACCTGACGTCAAGTGGACGGTTGATTTGATGGTAAGCGACATATTTGTAGCATGCGTTGTTGATTGAGGTAAGTATAAGAGCCTCCCAGAGGCAATGACCGTCTGACGATCGTCACAAGAAAATGTTAGGATCCGGAATATCAAGGGGTTACGTCGACACTTCTGGAAACTTACGACCAGTCTCCATGAGCACCGGAACGTCGTGTTACCGAGCCGAGAACCATCTTACGGAACTCGTAGCACTGGTAATACGTATTGTCATTATGGGCGCACACTGATACCTCCCGGCAACCGCCACCCATGAGAGACTGCGGTGTCAGAGCTGACACTAGCGTGGTCCGAATTCTAGCCCAGAACGAAGTGCGGAATGTGGGATCTCACGGGAAAGATCAAGTGTGAGAGCATGTGATGTGGGTTGCTGCACACTAATCTTCATCCATGTCGTCAAGTCCCATCTCTCTCCGCCTCGCGACCCTTTCCCGCATAATCCTCCTCGCATTCTCCGAGGCAGATGGAAGCTGCCCAGCTTTGGCAAGTGCAACTAATAGCGCATGCACTAGCCCAATATGATTGTGGCGACGAAGACTATTTTCGAACTACCCGAAGCATAGTTGAGTAAGCTTATCACATCTTGGAACGATTCAACGACATACAGCCCACCGTTCGCGTTTCGAGTTTTCGTTACTGATTTTCACAAGAACCTGACTGGTCTCTGAATGACTTCCTGTTTGCTGCAGGTGTTCCAACCGTGTTTTGAGGGCAGGCAGAGGATCGTCACGAAGGGCAAGTAAACTAAACTCCAACTAGTAGAAACATGACATTAATTTAAAAGCGGTCATCTACTAAGGAAATGACTCACCGCTCCAGTGGGATACGTGCCTATACGATGCTCGATTACTTCTCTAATTAGGCGGATATTAATCCTTTGGAGGAAAGAATTGGACAATAGCGACCCACCTTGCTTTCTGTAGCCAGCCTTCCCCAGATTCATCGTATTCACCGTGCCGAACAGGATGCGGCTTTAATCCATCAAGTTCATAGAGACAACCCATAACAGGAATGTAGACAACGAAGTGATAAGCATCTTCGGTCTCCTTCGGTAGTCCAAGTCCATCTAGTGAAATAGAACTTGGCGGAGAAAGTGCGTTATGTGCTTCTCGTAACCAGTCCGCACTGGTTACGGCCATTCCACACGTTTGCGGATCCAATTCAGCAGTAAAACTCATCAGGCCTGCCAGCTGCGGACCACAAGGGAGTGACGGTATATTTCCTAGCGCGTTTATTACTGCAAGGGTTGCACAGGCGTTGTTGACCGTTTGTTGTGCAAAGAAACCAGGAAAGTCGGCATCATACTGTCCCGCAGTGCTGGTCGACTCGCCGGTGGTGGAAGGTAGCCATTTAAAGAGGAATATCAAAGCATGAAGAGGTTGCAGCGCCGACAATGCCTCAGGATCGAGCGAGTACAAGTCGTCAACGATGTATGGAACACCGAGCCTTTTCAGGAGTTCCCTGATTATTGACGAGAGTTTCAGCTCGGTGGTAGTCGGAGAATATGGTTGAGCACATACGTGAAGACGCCAGGATCAGATTCTGTGAGTTCCCAGCCGCCGGAATCCTCGTCAGACATGATGGTGGGCTGTAAGGATGCGAAGCGGACGAGACCTTGAACGCGTCACAGCCACGTGACGAGTCTGTTTGGCGAAGGCTTTAGATCCAAACAAACTTCGCCAACATGTCGACAACTGCGATAGTTGAATCCCCTCCTCCAGTCACGGACGCCAGAGCAGCAAACAAAGAAAGGTTTGAGCTAGAGCTCGAATTTGTGCAATCTCTCGCAAATCCTTACTATTTGCACTCTCTTGCTCAACAAAACATACTTGATCAGCCTGCGTTCGTCAACTATCTGGAGTATTTACAATATTGGCGAGAAAAGGATTATGCTCGCTTCATACAGTTGGTGTGGCCCGGGTCCTTTTTTTGACACTGATTTGAACCCTCTTGAAGCTATCCTCATGCTCTGCATCATCTAGAGTTGCTTCAGCACGCCCGCTTTAGGTCGGAAATCAAGAAGGACGAGTGGCGAGAGTATCTCAACCAGAAACAATTTGATCACTGGCGGACGTGGCAAGTTTACGGCTCTGCTTGTATCCTTAAGGGCCTTATCGTTGAGTTCCGCCTCTTAGGCGAAACTATCCTAGTGCACCTATTCCTACCGAGGTTCCACCTGCATCGGAACTCGAGAAACATGTTGCATGATGTTTCCGTGGTGATAATCCCTAGCTCAATTCATCGGGAAAGTGCGCACGAGCTGAGGTTCTGAACGGGTTCATTTGGAGAGTCAGATCCGCGGGCTGGATGGACAGAGATGACAGCTCATCACCCCGTCCGTGAAGAGGATCAGTAGGAACAATTCAATGTGTAGTTGGTGACTTGCTAGTGGTGTCAAGTCTCACGACCATATAATCACGTTTCACACGCTGTGCACCCGTGCTTGTCTCGCCGAGGGCATGTTTGCCGCTGACCCCACATGATGGCCGGTGTTCTTCCAGACTCTTCCGAACACGAACCAATATTGTCCCATGCGGAGCAAAATATAGAAAGCCATGGTGTAGACACTATTCTCGACGCGGAAGGCGACTCCATCCACATCGCGTCCAAGGCAGAGAAGAAAATCTTTTGGTGGAGAAATGCACTCATCAACGCTTTCTTCATCTTGACATGGTGCAGTGCATCTACTTTCTACTTCCGCCAGAACCACTGAGCACCACCATCCAGGTACCTTTTTGCGACAGTTCTCTCCGTGTATAACAAATGGATGTTTTCTCCGGACCACTTTAATTTCCCTTATCCGCTCTTCGTAACTGCTGTCCATATGACCATCCAATTTTTACTGTCCGCATTGCTTAGATGCACGTTCTCAAGACGTTTCTCCTCTGACAAAAGACCCACACTACGTAGCTATAGGTGAGTGAGTCTAGATGCGAGTGCGGCCAAGGTAATACTATTTTTTGCAGCATCAAGGCTCTGCCTGCCGCAGTGGCAACTGGCCTCGATATCGGATTGTCCAATCTTTCTCTAAAGACCATTACACTGTCCTTTTATAGTCGGTGTCCCATCTTCTTCTTTTCCTTGGGCTGACCCCTAATCCTCATAGCCATGTGCAAGTCCTCCTCACTAATATTTGTCCTTTTCTTCGCGTTTCTTTTCCGACTGGAGGCATTCTCCGTACACTTGGTCTTTGTGATGTTGATCATTTTTGCCGGAGTGCTGTTGATGGTCGCTTCAGAAACTGCGTTTGTCTTGTCTGGATTCTTGCTCGTCATGTTCGCGGGCGTTTGCAGTGGTCTTCGCTGGAGCGTTACGCAGGTCGCGATGCAGGACAAATCCATGGGGCTTGACAACCCGCCGTCCACGATATTTTGGTTGTCACCAGCTGCCGCAGTTTCAGTTGCCATGATTAGCATCGCTTGGGAAGGGTGGTTTAATGTGTTCTCGACGCCTTTCTTTGCTACGGTGGCTTCGACACTGAATACGCTCCTTATGTGTGTCGCTCCAGGCATCGCTGCCTTCTGCATGGTTATGAGCGAATACTAGTGCGTTCACTCGTAACACCATGAGGCCGACTAACCATTGTTTTACTAGCATCATTCAACGTGCTGGCGTTCTTCCAATGTCGATAGCAGGGATAGCCAAAGAAGTGTCGACCATCACGATCTCTGCCTGGTTCTTTGGGGACGAATTGACACCTGTCAATATCACAGGTGTTGCTATCACCATTTTCGGTTGGTCCTCTTTCTCGCTCTAGTCTGTGTCGCTAGCTAATAGCGAGGATAGGCATTGTACTCTTTACGTATCACAAGTATCGCAAGTCCGTCGATTCTAAAGTCGCTCTCGATGCACATGGCAATGTGATACAACTCGATGGTGAAAACCCGAGCGGTCAAGGGTCGGGATATGACCTTGACGTGGAGTTGGTTGCAAGTTCATACGATACCGCACCTATACATTCATCTGTAAGTTTGTTAAATGAAATTGTGGGTGTGGCTATCAAGTTACTGAGGCGAGTGCCGGAAAGATTCGGGAGGACAGTAACGGGAATATCCACCAGCACCTTCTCTTCTCCAGCGAAGGGCTCGACGAAGGGGAGGAGGACGCTGAAGAAATTCGGAGTTTGAGGAGTTCAAAACTGAACTGGGACGACGAAACGAATAAGGCCAAGGGTGTATAGATGGATTACCACTAGTTCACGTTCGATTCTCACTACATTATTTATCCTGGTGAGTAGGTTGATTTTATTTTTGTCGAATGGAATTGACATTTTCTGCACTAGTCTAGTTTCTCCGTAGTGTCGTTCTAGCTTGCAGGACTCTTGAGTGGCAAGTGGAATCACGTGGGGTGCGCGACTTATATACTTCGGATGTACCGTACCATTGATCCGAATTCCGAATGTAGTTGCTGACGGATTTGTCCCGTCGACAGCGGAAGTGCTCGGCAATCGCTGTGGAGTTGAACTGTCTCGCGTTCAACCGCTCAAGTTCTATAGTTTTTACTGCGGATCGGACGCGCCTTGAGTGTTCAAGTGCTGACATGGCGTCGGCACACGCGTTGCCATCAATTTAGTTACGGGGCACAGCCGCAATCACTTGCCCAGCCGCTGTGTGAAACCAGTGACATGTTGGGAACGGAAGCATACAATCACGAGCTGGGAGCCTGGGACCAAAACTGACCCTTGGCAAGCCGAGAACGAGGGGCCCGCACGCTTCCTCGGTGGCCAGTGCAACTTCTGGCCTCGCTGGGCGGAGACCAAGACCGGCCCTGACTTTGCTATTTGTTTTGCGGGTGCTTGACGTATTGGGGAACCCACTGGCGTCCAGTGAGCACAGTCAAGTTACAGTGTGGACTCTGGAGACTCAATCTACAGGAAATCCACCAATTGTTCACGTGCCGTGGTCTTGGTCACTGTAAGGAGTTGCGGCCTAATCACGATTGCCAATCCCATTACGGCACCTGCTGAAACAATCGTGGAATTGACTAATCCCCGGCGGTTAACCTGATCAGAAATTGATCAATGCACTGCAACTGGCGTGGCCTGTTGAGTAAGTTCCTTCTGCGGCACGCGTCTGATCGCTTAAGATGTAGTACAGGTCACAAGTGAGAATCCTTTTAACGAGACTCGAGATTCGCGGATCTGGGTACCCGAGTCAACGCTTATTGGAATATTTCGGTAACATGCGCGTGACAGTCCGAGAGGTCTCGAAGTACTATATAGTGCGGATATAAACAGCCCCATACCTTCGTCATCGAATCACTCCCCTTCGTCCTTTAACAATGGAAGGCTTCCAGTTTATCATCGAGTCTCCTCAAGAAGCTCAGAGTCACAAGAAACGCCCACGTCTCGTCACGTCCTGCGATAATTGGTAGGTGCCTTGCGCCGTCTGAACCGTATAGTTCGTAATCTTCATTGTTCGCTTTCAGTCGCTTAAAAAAGATCAAGTGTCTGCAGCCCAGTCCGGAATCCCAATGCGAAGCATGCAAAGTCGCAAAAATCCAGTGCAGATTCCGTGATCGGGAACGATACTTTGCCGAGCGCAGTCGAGCCATCGCCGGGCCAGGCCTCACGCGTTCGACAGACAGAACTGAATGTACAACGCACGACACTCCCAGTAGAGCCGAGAGCACCGTTCCAGAGTTTCCCGAGGCAAATGCCCCTCCCGCGTCATCACTATCTATGCAGCGCTCTTCGTCATACTCGCCACCTCTGTCTGTGGTGCACAATAATGAGGGCCACGTACGCTACCCATCTTACCCTCTCGGTCATACCAAGAGTTCCGGATCTCGCCATGGTTTCCATTCCTCTCAATCACCTTCCGGTATTTTGTACACAAGACAAGTCGGGCAATCGCCGCAACACCGGTCGTCTGTGCTGTTCGATGCTGGACACCCATTGTCTCCCCAGCGGGCCTGGATGCAACAGTTCATACAATTATCCTTCAGTAACATGGGCGCGCAGTGCCCATTCCTCAACTACGAAGAGATATACGACAAGTATCGACGTTACGCGTTACCTCCACTCCTTTCGAACTGCGTAGCCGCCTTGGGTGCAAGGTAACGTATGTCGCGTGGACTATATAGCTCACGTTTCACGTCATTGCAGGTATTCCGATCACCCTGAAGTTGTCACAATAGGCTCCCTAGCCGTCGCTGAAACCTACTGCGATACTGCAAAGGTGGGTCAGTTCTCTGTTAGGGTCCCACCAACACCAACCAGAACACCCTAGGAGCAACTGTCAACATCACTCCAACAACCTTCTCTTGACACCCTCCAAGCGGCGATTCTCCTCGCGTGGGCAGAGTACAAAAGTGGTCGCGCGCATGGTGCGTTCTTGGCACCGTATTTGTTCAGCTGGTTGCTGATGCACCCGGGACCAGGTTTCCGTCAGTATAGCGACGTGCGTGATGCTCCCGGTCGATGTGCGACTTTGCCTGATGCACTTCCCACAGCTCGCCATGCAGACTGCCATGGCAATTGGCTTGTCCGAGGAATCATCGCTGCAATTGAGTCCATACGACCCGTATCAAAGCCGACTACGGACCACCTGGTCAAGTTTGAGCCAGTTACGGCTTTACGCCTCCTCGTGTACGCCCCCTCTAAGCTCCCACGGTCCCCTGGGCTGACCGCCGCTGATATGCCAAACCTAGTGGCGGCACAAAAACTCGGCTGATCATCCGCTGCTCGCATATTTGTTATGCACCCCTATTGCACCCGACGGCAAACATCGCCACCGTGGAGAACATTCTACCATTTTTAGTCCTGTCCGTCCACCATTCCGAAGAATTCACGTGGAGAGTCTAGGCATCCGCAACAACCTTTTCGCCATTTCTTGCAGGATCAAGCAAATCGAGGGTACGTGTCAAAACGCCCATGCGCAGTTGTCGATATAGAGAGCAGTGCCTCTTTTCATTCCGTGATGAGTGGACCATGTGTCAATTATATCTGATAGATATGTAATTTACATCGTGTTTGTCGAGTACAAGTAATAATAGCTCTAAGTACCTGTTCATTGGTGCCGCTGACTCATGGCTTCGGATGGGGTGCTCGAGTCCGGCTGCTTTACTTGGTTCTCGGGCTGGATCTTCCAACGTTTCCGCCTGCAGGAGCTGGTAACCCAGGAACAATGCTCCCACCTCGCGCGCGTTTGATTTGATGTGGCGTAGTCGAGGAACAGGCTGAGGAACGCTCAGTGAATCAGAAACTCTGAATTCCACGCGGCCACAGCCTTTAGTGGTGTCGGTGCGACCCAGCTGCGCCCGTCGCAGCAGGTGCTATTTGCGCCCGAGAACGCAGCAGGACCCCCGTCGTGCGCTGCGGACGTTTCGGGGTTCCTCAGTAATGAATCCCGAGGATGAAGTGTCAGCCTATCAGGTTCTTCTTGGTCATTTTCCTTTCGTTCGGCGCAAAGAACGCTCCGAGGGTTGGGACTCAAGGGCTGGCAAGGGCGGGCGGCCGAGCCGGCTGTGCCACTGGATCCACCCGAACCTTCGGCAAAATGGAAACAAAAAGACTATTGGAGCCGTTTGGGTTCTACCTTGTGTCACCCACGTAGCTACACGGCGAACTCTTTTATATATAAAAATTCTATTTGTCATATTACTGTATGACGGGGAGTAACGGGAGAAGACTCCCTGGTTTTTTTTTACTCTTGAAAATGGAAGTATCGTGCGTAGTCAGAGCAGATGATGCCAGTCCAAGGATTGCCCGTCGGCCGACTGGGATTTTGAGCGGGTCGGCCTCAGATGGTTGAGATAACGATAATCACATCTCTCTAAAGGACTCCACCCAAGTCCAGGTCGTCCATGGTCTAGCTTTCAAGCCTGAGACAGAGTCGAGATTCCCAATCGATTGTCGTCTGATTTGATGAGTATCAGTGATGTGTGCTGGGAAATTGAAGGACGAGATTGATATGATTTCTCTCGAGGAAAGTCCCACTGGGCCCATGGTCACTACTGCACGGACCCTATGATGCGCTCCCATATGATGTAGCAACCGGTGGTATCATTCTACCGCAACTTCTTGAGGTGTGCAGACTGTTGATCAAGTTACTGCCCAACCAATGTGTGGATAATACAATCAAGCATCGAGCGTCTTACGGAGCCTTCGGGGTGATCCCCGCAAGCTCGAGCGCCCGTTGGCGGAATATGGTTTCGTGACCGACTTCTACAGCTATTTCCATAGGCCCACCGGTAGCATGGGCCCGGACTGACCTCATATATCTATATACCCACGGCGGTGGTGGGAGGCCGGAAGCCGTGTCGCCTCAAGCTGTCTGTCAAGGAGATAGAAATGTCGCGCCACCGTCGACTCAAAATGGTGGGTAAGCGGTGAGAATCGCCCATCATGCACACTGTTCAAACCTTTTAGCTAGGAACCGTCCGTTATTGAGCAGTTGGTTATAGAAGAGATAGCGCATCGATCAACATTCGGTTCCGAAGAGGGTTTTGAGCCACATGAGAAATACCAGGCATTGCAAATCACCTTGTCAGGCAAGTTTAGACGCCGTTGGATTCGTTCCAGGAAATCTCGAGGGGATCACGGGTCTTCTCGCCGCGTACTGTACGAACCGTTTCCTACCGAATTTGGACCAGGACACACCTTGCGGAATCTTGGGCGTTCCGCACCATTCCTGGTGATGATCATGTGCGGTTCCTGAACGACAAGGCCGACAGCGACGTCCCGGGCGGCCCGATTACAAAGTTCGCGCGTGGCCGGTCCGGCCCGACCTCGGAAAAATCTCACGGAGCTCCGGATCGTGGTCTTTCTGTGGCCCAGTCGTTCGCGCCCTTGTGACTGGAGCTTGCTTGATGGAAGCGATGACATTTTGTCGGGTTCGTCCCGAGGTGCCGACCCTCCGTTGACGGCCACGTCACAAATGCCATGTGTACACACAGCCAATCTACACAGGTATGGGCACCAACTTCAAACGTGGGAAGAGAATCGCCATAAAATTGAACGTACCCGCGTTCCCCAGTGATTGCTGGACTAAAAAGAGGATGCGTTCTTGTCCTACTGTAAAGTACCCACCATGATTGTGTTCGTAGCAAGATGTAATAATTTCAACGTATTTAGTACAGGTATTTGTTTCGATGCTATATTACCCGAAATGGTAATGTTGCTCGGAGCCTTACGCCATCACTGTCAATGTCGACGAGGCACTTTCAATCATACCGAAGGGGTGTACAATTGGGGTTACAGCACATGGCCAGCGACGCTCAGGGTGACAGGCGACCCCTGAGTTTGTCTTATTCAGGTGCATCTTTCAAACCTTCCCCACATCAACCGGCTTTCATGAGATAGAGACTCATATTAGAGAGGCTAGGTCCATTACGGTTTTGGGTCAGGGTCAGCTTCCTCTTTCCAACAACTTGAGGGGTCGTGCCACCATCATGGTACAATACCATGTCTTTCACCTGTACGTTCGAAACGTCAAGTGGCCATTTAGCTCATGACATGCGTTAACACTCGGGCAGGTTCACTGTATTTCTCCGCCGATTATGCATTTCTCTTCTCCTCACTTCAGCAGTATGAGGGATCCCCCACAGAGGTTATATCACATTCCAACTACATGTAGTTATTCTGCGCGTGCCACAGTATTGCGTCAATTGCTCGAATTTCTTTGCAGGTTCCTCCGGAGATGCCCTCCTTCAATTCTGACTCTAGTGATTGTTATTCTGGTTGCTACAGCGACATTCCTTCTTCAGCAACACCATCATCGGGTTTGTGGGCTATCTCCACGTTCAAGTTTCCAGGAGTTGCTGTTCTTGATATTTCTCCTCCTTCGCCGCCCAAGAAGCAACACACGGCGGGGGTGATCTGGATGTCTAAGAAAGGTACGTGCCCACATGCACGTTACTGCATTTCGCATAACTCGGGCACGCGCATTTGACACTCGAAGTGAAACAGTAACCTGAAGTCAGAGTGTCTTTTCGTCGCACGCCGATCTGCCACCTCACAGTTACGATACATGCACTCAATTAAAGCCCCAGGATCAGAAGACATTCTTGCGTTATAGTGTCAAACAGAGTTATCTTGCAACGGCTTCGCTGATCGGCGGACGTATGATTGTCAGAAAGGGCTGTCACTGATTCTCATCGTCCCTGCATACTTTTACCATGTTCTGCCCCATATTCATTCACGCCTCATTCCGTCTTCCCTGCAGAGGCCCAGACGACGTCCCCATATCGACCACGTACGCGTTGAAGGGCACCTTCGGCATCCGCCGCAGGCTGGGACGTTTTTTTTTTGTTTTCACAGCGTGTCCGACCCGACACGACGGCACGCCTCGAGTCGTCATCAATCCGATGGGCAAACGGATCAAACGTGTTCGACGATCCGGGAGGGTCATCGACCCTGCGCCTCGTGAACAAGTATGAGCACGATCCTTGGCACAGGAGGCCGACACTACTAGTGATACCGTTGGAAACAGAATGGACCTTTCTATGAGGGGGTTCACGAACGGGATGGAGGGGGGTTCCCCGTCCATGCTGATCCTCACACGAGCCCCCACCGTCATCCGACCCATCAGTACAGCAGTGCATCTCCAGTGTCCCCCCGTCCTCATGGTCCGAGCGGTGAGAAAAAACGGGTCTCACGGGTGACAGAATGATACACTTTCGGTTGTCGAGGAAAGGCACATGTCGCAGCGTCAGGGATGGTGACACTGCCATGCTGCATCACCGAACCACGTATGCACACGCACTGCCAATCACCGACGACATTACGAAGATGCGCAACAGCAGATCTATTTTCCAGTGCGTGGCAAGCGTTCTCATTACTTAAGATACCTGGTGGTCTAATTTTGTTTTTTTTTTTTTGTGATCCGTCGTGGCGATTTGAAGTTGGAGGTGCTTCGCACACACAGCAACGGGGCTCAGGTAACAGGGCTCACGCATCACTCCCCTGTTTCCTGAAATCGGCGGGAAAAGTGATTTAGACATCGCGACAAGAAGCGGCGTGAATGTTTCAATCAGATTTGAGGCTCATGGATCGATGGTTACCAGGCCCCCGGGGGTTAGTAACCTATTACCAGGGTTCTCGGTTAAGTCCACTTCCCGGTGCCGGTGAAGGGACCTCGTGAGTGTGGTCAAGCTCAGGGTGATCTCGAGGATGGAAAATCGGCAAGGGTATTCACTCGTATTATGTATCCATTGAACGATTTTGAAAACAATATCTGTGCAACGGAAAGATAGAGCCGGAGGAGACTAAGGTAGATGGAGGGGGGGGAAAGGTCAAACTTAAGGAACTACTAGCATGGACTTCCGTATGTACTTGCCGTCTGAGGCAGATCCGTATGGAAAGGAGGGTGTGAAGTGAGACATCGAAAGGCGTTGCTCGAACACTGCGACTTCTACCGTGAAATGCCAACACAAATATTTACCCAGCCGTCTGCACCTGCCAAACACGCGCCCAGCCAGCCCATTTCCGTCTCTGGGGGTGCAACAATTCCCTGAATCAACGCGTATGCCAGTTCCGAGCCGAGTGCTGGTTGAGGGGGGAATAGGAGCGGAAGGTGTGTTGATAGGTAGTGTGAAAGCATATGTGTAGAACCTAGGTGATTTGTTGGAATAGCGCAAGCGCGAGAAAAAAAACACGCCCTCGTTAGAAACGACGACAAGTATATAGTCGAATTGGATGTGCGTACCATCCTCTAATAGTGGTGGTACGAGGTCCTGCATGACCGGTCCATCGGGAAGGTATAGTCTCACTGGTACACTGCGGACATTGTATGCCCCATCACGATCGGGGGCACTTTGTTGATCGGTGGATGCCGGGCGAACATGCAAAGAAACACCCGAAGTTGGTGGTGGTGAACTCGGTCTCGTGGGCGCTGTCGTGGGTACGATCTTGGATGCGACGCGCCAATAATCATCAAAGTTGTCTGGAACAGATCAATGTCGTTTGTATTGACGAGGATCACCCAAATCAGTCAGCCAAGCTAGCTCCGAGGCGCGACGCGGTTTAGAGCACAAGGCCCCAGCGATGAAAAATACTCACGTTCTTTGATGCCCTCCCATATCCCATCTTGCTCGGCCTTTCTTAGACCCGTCATACGTTTCGTGTTTCCCCATCTAATAAAATCTGCTTCTTTCAGCTGGCCCATGAAGGCTTGTTTGCAGGACTCGGCGGAGGGTGATAAGAGAAGCTTTTCGGTCGGTGGTGACGCGAGGTGGAGGATCAATTTCAAGGGTGCGACTGGAATTTTCATTCCTGATCCCGAGGCAGGTGCAGCGGGACGTATTGAAGCTGATATGATATGGTTGTCATAGATCAAACCAATCGGCCAATGCCTACAACGCGTGTCGTATTAGAGACAGCACCCACGACCGCAGCGTCGTCGGACCAAAACCCCAGGCGCCCGTTGACAGGGATGTGCGCAGACATGTTGAAAAGAAGCACGCACCACTTGAGCAGAGTGCCCTCTTCACTCTCGAACCACCAGTCCTCCTCCTTCAATATTTTGCCAGCTGCCTCATCAAAGACGATATCCATCAGGAATCTTCGTAATTCTGGCATGAGCAAGGGCAGGTAGCTGACCCTCGGTGCTTGAATGTAGTAGCATTCCAGTCCGCGATCAGAATTCGCGGGGAGTTCTTTGGGATCGACGCGAATTTCGAGTGGGACGGTCCCTTCCCATGAGAGACGTCGGAAAAGCGTGATCGAGGCGGACGTCGCGAACGCTGAGCCAGGGTGGTTGCGAGTCGTCCCGTACGCAGACATCTGATGAGGAACGCTATACAACGAGCAGATTCAAGACGGCACGGTACTAGCAGAGCACGTGACCGATTGTACATTGGTATCGTACGTCAATATTACAACTTATTACAGTTCATACAACCTTAAGGTAAAAATCCTGTCGAAATATGTCTTTACCCCCTCAGCACCATGCACGATGGCACCCACAACACCATCAGGTCGAACCACGACCACCCGTTGCTCGCCCTTCCCCACCAGGTATGCCCGGTATGC
>JBBPNQ010000279.1:0-22010 GCA_038090975.1 Boletellus pseudochrysenteroides
TGTGGAGAACAATACCATATGGGTGGAAACAGTACGTTCGTGATATTCCACTCAGCTTCGGACTCTTAAGACGGTAATCTTACAGCAAACTCTTTTGGGAGGTATCAATATGGTTGATGTTAGCCCATACAGTGGGGACTACAATGGCGTGGTGGTAACGAACAACACCATCGCTGGTGGGTTTGCTTCTGAGGCTGCTGAAGGATCAGAGACTCTTGGAACCAACGCCAACGATACCATCATCAAGTATGTCCATTTCCTCACTATCCTCGACAATCTTATATGAATCCACCCAGGATCGGTATCGCTATTGGTCCCCGTATTTGGTTCGGCAGCGAGTATGGCAATAATGTCAGCACTGGTGGAACAGTGCAGGACAACCAGCTCACAGGGGCATTTAGCTATGGTATCGCCATGTCCTCCGCGACAAATTTCACCGTCGAGAACAACGTCCTGGTCGGGAACACGTCATTCATCGGCGCACGGGGCCCGAACTGCACCGCTAACGACCCCACCCCAGCTCCCGCTGCTTTCGTGATCGACTTGAGCAACGTAACTAAGTCTACTACCCAATCGGACTTTGCGTCTGTTTCGGATGCCGACAGTTTAACATGTGTTCTACCACCTACGGGCGGCGATTACTGGCCGTTTGGGGGAAATCCTGACTCGAGTGCTCCGCCGGTCAGTCCCCCTGAACCAACCTCAGCGCCGACAGGTTCGAGTAATCAAGCTGGCACAACGGCGGGTATTATCATTGGTGCCATCGCAGCTGTGATCCTTGTAGCGGTCATAACTTGGTTTGTGCGGAAACGGGCCTTGAAACGGGTACAGGCAGCAAAGTTGCACCCCACTGACTACTATATGCGGCAGAAGGACTAATTGGTGTCTGCTTTATTTACACTGGTCACTGTAGAGGGTATTTATGGTAGTGGACTCTACGGATACTTCGGACACGTTCGCATTTCATGACTAGTAATCCACAGCGACGCAGGGGAGTGGACGTTTCCCACGCGGATGTACATCAGCAGTTTGGAACGCCACAAGAAGAGCACACTTTGTGGACGGTAGGCGGCTGGCATGACCTAAAGGCACTTTTTTGGTCGCTTAGAGATCACCAGCCAGTGAGAGGGCTTCAAAATTATCACAGGCCGTCAGAGAGTCGCCAAGCGATAACGTTACTCGTCTGCGTTGCAGATGGGCCCTCCTATATGATTCCGTGGAGCCGCAAAGGCGCACATGCCCGTGGAGTCACTGGAGTGTCATTAATGAAATTAATGATCCGACATGAACTCTCCGACCGCGGAGCACACGACTCGCATGCCATGCCATTGGTGGCTTGATAGGATGAACAGTAAGGCCACAGAGGCTGGGTCGGTGCTACCAGCTACTGCCAAAGGCTCGCAGTGAGCACAAGCACAAGTACCCCTGGATGATTCGGAAGCTACATCTATATATAGCCACCGCTAACTTGAACAGAACCGGCTTCCGAGCTGTTGCCGCCAAGATTGTACTACTACTGCCACAGGACAACGCGTCCGCAACCCTGACAAGCGGTCGATAAGGGTATGACACGCCGAGATAGTGCCTAATATTATGATACCCCTCGCCCACGAGGACCCCCGAGGGTACAGTTTGGTTTAGGACTTGTTCTCACGAGGCCATTTCTTTTTGATATTCCTCTTTATCGTACCGGGAGCAGCCCGGTGCCGGATAGGCTTTCAAAGCGGTCAGCTCGTTGTCCAAAGTCCGGACTTCTGATGGAGATCATCTATAGATATTTGATAACCAACTTCGGCGGGAAGAGCCGACGATTACAAAACTTTCTCCTCCGATTTGTGAACCGACTTCTTCAAAGCATGCCAGTTCGCTACGTCTCTGTTTATTCGTCCGATCTCACTAGTACACTTTCCACAGTACGTTGTCACTTCCACAGACCAGCTGTCAATCTGCGGAAAAGACGGTCGAGGCGCAAAAACACTCCCCTGCTGCGGCCGTTCAATAGGCCAAACACCATCGGTGGTTGAACATTAATATTGACGTCATCGTCGTCCTATACAGTAAGGTCAATGATCAAAATGTATTACCTTCAAATGAATCGGGAAATGGCGCGAGCAGGAGCTCTCACGAAGTGGATAATTTTGACCTAAGCTAACCGTCGCTGAATGAGCGCCGACTTTTGGAATCACTGATATTCGGTTTCCGACGTGCCGCGAGCTTCCTTTTCATGAGCCATAAGGTGTTCGTGCGAAGTGAGTGCTGTCATCCTCAGGTTCTGTCTTTGTCTCCAGACTTCCTGCTTGGGCCCGTCACTCTCTTGCTTTTTCCCTCCCAGTCTTGTTTTCTTGGTGCCTCGCCACCATGCATCTTCCGTACCTTAACTGCGTATCCCCTAATCCTGCGGATACCCTGACAGACCGTCTGAACACCCTTCTCAACTCCTCCGGTGAAGGCTATACTCTCAGTCTCTGTCCCGGTCAACAATACTTCGTCACTGCTCCGCTTCGCTTTGCTGCGCCGAATCAAGAAATTAGCACTGCGGGTTATCCGACAGATTCTACCAGAGCGATGCTGGTTGTTGATGGTCCCGTAGTAAATGGCACGGGCCAAACTACCGCCGTGGACGGAACGTGCGCTAACTGCGATGGCGTCAAACTTCGCAATGTGCAGGTGACAGGTTTTCGATCTTCACTTTGCTCTCACCCTCTGAACGCTCAAGCTGTAGATCAACGGCACGCGTCTTGGTGGCCCACCAGTATCCGGAAGCGCGAATATCGAGATGGTTGGCCCGAATGCCAACCAGCTCATCGAATATGTTCACTCGTTCGATCCACGGGGTTGGTCGTGCCTCCATGTTGCGCAAGGGAACCTCGACTGCACCAGTGTCATCATCCAAAATAACGATATCGGTCCAGCGGGATCTGAAGTTTTTCATCAATGGGCGGATGGAATCAGCGTTGCGTGCCGCAACAGCGTGATAAGGAACAACATGATCAATAACCCTACGGATGGTGGTATTGTCTTGTTCGGATCACCGGGTACCCGCGTGGAGAACAATACCATATGGGTGGAAACAGTATGTTCTTGATGTTTCACTCAGCTCCGAGTTCTTAAGACGGTAATTCTACATCCAGCAAACTCTTATGGGAGGTATCAATATGGTTGATGTTAGCCCTTTTGACGGGGACTACAACGGCGTGGTGGTAACGAACAACACCATTACTGGTGGGTTCGCATCTGAGGCTGCTCAGGGATCGGAGACGAAGGGAACGAACGATCACGATGCCATTATCAAGTGCGTCTACTTCCTCATTATCCCCGACATTCTGATATAACTCGATTTAGAATTGGCATCGCCATTGGCCCTCGTACTTGGTTCGGGGACCGGTACATCAACAATGTCAGCATTGGTGGAACAGTGCAGAACAACCAGCTCACGGGGGCATTTGGTTATGGTATCGCCATGACCTCCGCCACGAATTTCACCGTTCGAAACAACGTTCCTACCGGCAACACGTCATTCATCGGTGTACGAGGCCCGAATTGCACCGCCAACGACATTCCATCTCCCACCGCATTTGTCATGGACTCAGGCAACGTACGAAAGTCCATGACTCAATCAAACTTCACGTCTTTTGCGGGCGATGACGGTCTTAATTTGGTAACGTGTATCGTGCCTCCGGCGGGAGGCGATTACTGGCCGTTTAAGGGGGGTCCTGGTTCTATTTCTTCGCCCGCCGGTTCTCTTGTGCCCGACTGGCTCAATGGCAAGTCTGGCATTGGCGCCATCGTACTCGCTGTGTTTTCCCTGGCAGGCATAACCTGGTTTGTGCGGAAATGGGCATTGGCACGGTCACCTGTGGCTATGTTGTATTCGAGACATTCTGCCGGCTACGTTTTGCTCCCTAGAACCTCTGGTTGATTTTTTAAGCTCGTTTGCACTCGGACATTTATAAGATATTTCATGGACTAGCTTCATGGAGCTGGGTGTATCTTAGGGTTGCACACCCGAACTTTGCTCGATCATTTGTCACCTTGCTTGCAAGCCTGTTCTATTCGGGTGCAAATCGTCTACATGCACGAGACGTATAGATGACTCGGAACGACTGTATGCTAGTACCTAGGATACCCTACTCACCGGAGAAGTGCAAGTCGCGTTGCCCACCTCAGTTCATACCCACCAGCGCACAGCTCGGCACGCCTGTACCGTCACGGTCCCTGATTGAGATTGGTCAATCATATCAGATTATGGTCTGAGTCGACCGAGTGACGTTGACAGCGGACACTGTGTACGGCTGTTTCTCCTGTCCTAAAATTGATGTCGGATGTGTCCACACGTCCGACCCCGCTTCCGTTTACGATGCATCGCTCGTTCCTTCGATTTCACTAGTGCGCCTTCCACAATACGCCATCGTTCCTACAGCATGGTGGCCCTCACCGTTGAGTCCAGACACACCCTGGCAGCACCCACACCCCCACTGCCGCCAACATCGAGCCCGGGACCGCCATCCCAAAAACTTGCAGGGTACGAGTTCTACAGGACGGTGCTCGGTAGCCCAAAGTATGTCGTCGCACCTATGGTTGACCAGAGCGAGCTGGTGCGTTGTACACCGTGCCCTTTATCCATCCAGAGTGGCTAATTGGCATTCACCTTTCTGGCCATCGGTGCCCGATGGTAAAGTAGCCATGGAGGATCTTGGCGCGGCGATATGGTGCGCAGGTGTGCTGATTTCCATCTCTTATTCACCTCGTCGTACACAAACCTCTGTTGTAGCTCGTATATACTCCGATGATCAACGCCAAGGTGAAATCAGTGTGCTTCGTGCGGATGTTATCCACTAACACTCATACTACGATGTGCTATTCTTGGTTCACACTCTAGATGTTCTACCTGAATAAGGGGAAAAAGGGCTACCGCGATAAATTTTTCGATCTCTCTCATGGCGAGGAAGGCGGGCCTACTGACCGTCCACTTATCGTTCAATTCTGTGCCAACGACCCCGAACAGCTTCTCGAGTCTGCACTAGTACTCCAGGACCACTGTGATGCGATCGACCTGAACTTGGGATGTCCACAAGAGATTGCACGATCAGGACACTACGGGGCGTTTTTGATGGAAGACTGGGATCTGATCTATAAGCTGAGTATGTCAGGTTTTTTCTTACTCCTCTCAGCACTTGTTTTGACTTCTTGCTCGCCCCGCCAAAACAAGTTAATACCCTTCATCGGGAGCTTAGAGTGCCAGTCACAGCCAAGTTCCGCGTGTTTCCGACCATCGAAAAGACGGTCGAGTACGCACGCATGCTCGAACGCGCGGGAGCCCAAATACTCACCTGCCACGGTCGTCTTCGCGAGCAGCGTGGCCAAAACACCGGATTGGCAGATTGGGTCAAGATACGTGCCGTCAAAGAGGCCGTCTTTGTGCCCGTTTTTGCGAACGGCAATATCCTCTACCATTCTGACATTGAACGATGTTTGGCAGAGACGGGCGCAGACGCGGTGATGTCTGCTGAAGGGCAACTGTACAACCCAGCGTTGTTTGCGCCGGCAAGCGTCCGTGCTGGTACTGGTACAGATGCGAAGGAGGTGCTCGTGCCAGGAACGAGTCACCGGTTTGATACGGGACTGCACCTCCCGCATGTAGACCTGGCGCTCGAGTACCTGGAGATCGTACAAGCTCTCAAGACACCGACGTCACTGAGCGCGGTCAAAGGCCACCTATTCAAGTTGCTCCGGCCTGCTCTTGCTCGCGAGACCGATTTGCGAGATGAGTTGAGCCATATTCGGGGTTCGCGGTCGGTGGAACGGTACGTGGGCGTCGTACGGGAGATGAAGGCGCGAATGGACGTGAGCACCTCCGCGTTATCGTCCGCGTAGTCAAAGTGGCTAATGGCGTTTCACCTTCTATTTCATCTTTTTCTCACCTGGTGATCTCAGCGAGACACAAGGAATGCGGAGGGTCTGCCCATGGAGGAGCTTGTCAAGGTGGAGCCTGGGACCGGGCTCAAGATTCTCCCGCACTGGCTTGCTCAACCCTACTTCCGCGTACAGCCCACTTCCACAGGGAACGCGACGAAGACAAAAACGGAACCGAAGCGCGTACATGGTACAGACGTCGATAAGGAACTAGGGGGTGATGACAGGAAAGATAGTGGCGACTCAAGGCGGGACGATAAGCGGATCAAGTTGACACCTGCGACTGTTTCGCTACCCTCCGTAGACTTTCCAGCAGCATAAAGTGTTCAATAGCGGGGACGGCATACACCTTACCCCACTGTCTTGGTGGCTCAATCGGAAGTTCTACCGTGAATCTCTGGGGTTGAAGAGGTAGTGTCCTTGCAGGGCGGGAAATGTACGAGGACAAACACTATTAATACCCTGTTACTGGCGGATGAGAGCCATGATTCGACCGTCACTCTGGGCAATAAAAAGCGCGTACCCCCCGAGTTAGGTCAGACGGTTCGATCCTGCAGATTTTCACAAAAGATCTTTTAATATCAAACTTTCTATATCGGTTATATATGCGGTTCTTTCCTGGTCTCCCGTCTTGCGGTCCTCCGAGCCGTCCATTTCTCAGTTATAGTGTATACGTAGCTCATGTGCACCAATTCCCCATGGTCATTGGTTTTTTTGGCAGGGGGTCGCTTGGGATTCCGTGTCGTGATGTGAATTGTGAATGTCTACGGGATTGCATCTGATCGTCGATGAAGATGCTATCCATTCCTGCGGATGTGCCACGGTGCCATCACGACTGAGATGCGTTGAATCCACCGCTATCACGTCTGATCTTAATTCATGAATTTGACTGTTCGACGAGCAAGCTCTTCCGTAGCTACCGCTACCGGCCAGTCATTTTTCGTCCATGACAGACGAGGCCACCGGCAGTAGTAAACGGCCCCTTTGGCTGTGGGGTTTCATCAACACTCGGCATCCCAATCTCGTACACCAACCATGGGGGAAGAGTGGGGTGTATTATGCCGCACCGTGGGGGAGGAAATAAGCTTGTATGTGGGTCAGAGTAAAGGTTAGCCAGAACAAGGGAAATACTTCAAAACTGGGTTGGAGTACTACAGCGCTTCGCCCACGACGACCGTTTGGACGTGACACCAGTTTGCCTAATTTTTGTGCTCCGATGACATGGTAACCGACGCGCGGACTTCATACAACGCTGATTCATCGACGGTTGGTTGGCACGAGAACACGGGAAGCGGGGAGCAATGAGGTATGTATGATCGAGCTCGTGTGCGGGATCAGAGCGAAACGCCGGACTTGAGCTGGAAGAGAGAGATATTTCAAAACCGGGGGCGTCGACGGTAAGCAAGTTGCCACCGATTTCTTGTGCTCGGATGACATGCCAGGCGTGTGGCTCCAGTGCACAAGGCTGGTACACTCTTCCATTCTGCGTCATCGAATATGAGCAACTTTGAGAAAATGAGGTCTTAGAGGTGCAATATTTCGTCAAAGACTGTGATGGTCTCATTTCGCAACTCGGGATACAAGGCCCGGGAGAGCTTGAGCTGTGAGCGTCACCGTGAGGTGGTTGGCATCGTGGTACCTATTTGCCCCCATCGTGAATATACCATTGTAGCTCTTTAATGGCACAGAACCCACAGCTCCACAGGATTGGTTCACCGGAGGTATGAGTGCCGCAATACGATGAGTACATGGCTGAGCTGATACTTTGTTGTAATCAGCCTGTGCTGATTCAGGCGTTGTGTCAGCACATCAGCTACCTTCGCAGCAGGAACGCGCGGCTTATTGTGCTCTCAAGTCTACATTGAAATCTGAGAAAAAAGTTTAGTCAACCTTTCCATGGGATGACGTGGAGGTGCCATTAGTATCTGTGCACGAAGTGGAGAGTAGTGTGGTCCAGGTGACTAAGCAGGGCCGTGGCGGAAGACAAAGTCCCACTGCCTGACAACTACTTCAAACCCCCCGCGTCTGCTTCCTCCAAGTTCGGTTCTACTGTCCTCTCATTTTTCCGCAACAAACATGACAACCGAGAAAGGGTGACTATCATATACAGCTCTAGTAGCTCTCATATGCACAGCTGACACAGCTCATCGTTTAGGTATCTTGGTGTGACAGCACCCATCTCAACTGCCGAATCCACAGAACGAGAGAAGGAGGTCACGGCGACACTCATGGAGGAACTACGAAATCAAAAGACCTTTGAAAGTGTAGAGGAAGCTCGAACGAGGTACGATCGAGATTTCCCCGAACTCAATTACCTCCGTGGAAGAGCCAATTGCAACCGCAACAACGAGGGCTGAGATCGTTTGACCTTTTCGCAGGGAAGCAGTCCTTGGGCGCGTCGCTGCGCTCGTCAAAAATTTTGTGTACCAGGTTTCTCTGAAACGTGGGCTATCAGAGTCGGCTGCGAGCGCGGCTGGTGGCAAGATTTTCACTTTTGGCTCGTATCGCTTGGGTGTGCATGGACCTGGTTCCGATATCGATACCCTGTGTGTAGTTCCAAAACACGTACTTCGCGAGGATTTCTTCGAGGTGTTTGAGAGCATGCTGCGGGAACTGGAAGGTGTGACGGAGGTCTCAGTGAGTGGATTCGTTGGTCGGATTGTATATTCCATCTCTGACCAAGTGCCTCCATCCCAGGGTGTTCCCGAAGCGTATGTCCCTATCATAAAAACAAAGATTTCTGGTATTCCTCTGGATTTCTTGATGGCGCGGTTGGCGTTGTCGTCCATACCAGATGACCTATCATTAAAGGATGACAATTTATTGCGGAACTTGGATGAGCGATGTGTTCGGAGTCTCAACGGTGGCGTATCTTGTCAATTTGCTACCTTGAGCGCGGATTAAATGGTGTTTAGGTTCGAGGGTGAACGACGAGATCTTGCGTTTGGTACCTAACGTCCAGGTTTACCGGGACTCGTTACGTTGCATCAAACTTTGGGCTCAAAGTGCGTCGATTCTCTTCTTTGTTTACATCACTCATAGCGGATCTTAGGGAGGGCCATCTACTCAAACGTGAATGGGTTCTTTGGTGGTGTCGCCTGGGCCATACTCGTTGCTCGGGTATGCCAATTATATCCAAACGCAATTGCTGGAGCGATAGTCAGCAGATTCTTTATCATCATGTACCAGTGGTACGTCGCACCGTGTCCCGTCCGTCGAAATGATATGATGGGGAGGCAGGTCCTGGCCGCAGCCCGTGCTTTTAAAGCAAATTGAAGAAGGGCCTCTGCAGGTCCGAGTGTGGAATCCGAAGGTATGTGTTTTGTTAGGTCTTTCTCAATATGAGGTTCTGCTGACGTCGTGCAGTTGTATCCCGCAGATCGGTCGCATAGAATGCCCATCATTACGCCCGCTTACCCTGCGATGTGCGCTACTCATAATGTTACAGCCTCGACGCAAATGATCGTCACCGAAGAGTTTAAGAAAGGTGTCTCTCGGCCTCGCTTTTATCGCTGAACTCCTAATGAACCTCTCAAGGTGCCGACATTGTGGACCGAGTCATCGTCGGGACTGCAAGCTGGTCCGAGCTTTTTGCGAAGCACGACTTCTTCCACAAGTATCGATATTATCTGCAAGTTATTGCATCTACGGGTGAATCTGAACTCCAAATTAAATGGTAAGTGGCATCATCCGTAATGTAGACATTCTGCACTCCCTCCCCAGGGCAGGAACTGTTGAGTCGCGAATTCGACAACTTGTCATGAAGCTCGAATACGTCGATTCTCTCATCTTATCCCATCCATTCATCAAAGGTTTCGAGCAAGTGTCACACTGTATATCGCGAGAGGAAGTATGTCAAGTAGCACAAGGGCAGATATCAGATGCAATAGCAAAGCGAACGAAAGCTGACATTGAAGGGATCGAGGATGCCAGCACCGTTTATTCGACAACGTTCTACATTGGTCTCCTCGTCGAGCCAAAACCGAGTACGCTTGCGATTCCACCAAGCGTGTCGGAACACCACTCTGATGTCCTCTTGAAGTCGGCTCCGTTGGTCCAAGAAAACTGGATATATCATACCCCACCACCGAGTTCACAAAGCTGGTCAAGATGTGGGAAAAGTTCGACGAGTCTCAAATGGGTATCTTAGTTCGTAACATTAAAAGGTATTTCAAGGCAGGGGGTTGCATGGGGAGCACGTTCGTCACGCACGTTCTTCATTTAGTTCTGCCTTGCCGGATTACGTCTTCGACGAAGGTGAACGACAACCGAGACAAGCATTGAAGCGGCCCAAGACAAGCAAAGTGCGTGTTCGATACCTGGCCGTTTTCCTCTACTGGCTCTTGATCCCGTTGATCACCACTTACCGTGCAATGTGAAGGGACCGGGCAAGTCGAACCACACCTCTCCTGATATGCCCAACAAGAAGCGACGGTCTGTGTCCTGTTCTCTGTGCCGAGTTAAGATTGACCCCGCTGCATCGCGTGTCCAGCAGGTCTGAGATGCCAGCTACCACCGCGCCGAAAGACGAAGACGAGAGTGGAATTCCAGGGCTGTGCCTAAACTCAGCACCGGCCCTACAAAGCCTAAAAGACCGAGAACTTGCACCCCCACCGACTGAAAGAATAGTCAAGACGCCTCAGCTGCCTCTGCGTGATAGCCCAGCTTTAGCTGCGGGCGTTGTTGCGGCCCAATAGAAAGTGCGACGTTCGTAGTCCTGGTCGTGGGCCCTCGCAAGTCCACGTTTCCGAGAAATGCATTCTCCAAGGTCCTTGCATCGATCACTGATCACTCGCTCGTTGCTCGTTGCGGAATTGTGGGGACGTTAGAGACCTGGCTCATGCATGCCCTACAGTCTTCGTTACTGCTCTGTTCCCTTTTTCGTTGGATCTATTCATTTCTCTTTCTACAGGATTTCCCCGAAAGCGAGGCGTTGCATGGATTTATGGCGCATTGCGACCGAGACACGGTATAACTAATGGGGGATGACATTTCGGCGGCGTTGCCCTTGTGTCCTCCCGCTTTCTTTCCGTCCAGACTTTTCTTTCTCTTTTTTTCCTTCTTGTTCTGCTTGGTTCGTTTATGATCTTGTTTCGTTTCCACTTTCCGAATGCCCCTCGATCCACACACAACACAAATATGCCATCGTTGTATTTACGGGCCCGTTTCCGTGTCCGTTTCTCATAGTCAAAAGATCAGAAAACCTGTATCGTAATTTACGTATCAACTATAAATATTCTGCAACCGCATGTGGATCATGCATCGCGGGGATGTGAAAACGCAACGAGGAGATGCACGACCGAGCGTGTTATCTCGACAACGACCTGTGCTTAGCGATCATGGACAGATTCCCCTGCACGATTATCGATACCCGTGCTCAGCGCCGGCAGGAACCAGGACACCCATCGACGCTTCGGCACGAGCGGCACTGTCAGTGTCCGCGTCCGTGTCGCATTCGACTCCAACATGGGCGGTGCGTCCGCCCGCGTCGCGAGGACGATCGTGTTCCCGTCGCTGGCGCCGACCGACTCAAAGTCGAGGTGCGCGCCAATCTTGAAGTCGTCTGATCTCCAGAGGCGGTGGTAGAGGTGGGATTGGGAAGACGACCCGGCGGGCGCGCCGGGGTAGGGTGTCCGGACCCAGAGGCGGAGGCGGTGACTCGCTCCGACGGGGGTCGACGGGATGGGAATCGAGCTGTGCGTGGGCGTGGGCGTGGGCGTGGGCGTGCGTAGGAGCGGGGGGGGTCCGGGTCCAAATGCATTTGTCAACGCGTGCCAAGGGATTCCGTTGAGTACGTTTTACCACGTTGTGAAACACGGAATGAGAAAGGGGACTTGCTAGATGAGGAACGAGAGCGCGCGGGGGTCGCAGGAGAGCCTGAGGTGGTAGTGCTCGAAGAGCGTTTTGCCCACGCCGTCTGCTTCGTAGTCGAGGGAGAGTGCGTAAATGTCGGGTTCGATGGGTTTCCATCTGTGCGTCGTAGGGAAAGGTGTCAGCTGACTTGAGATGACGTGCAGAGAGGGGGGAGGAGGGGAGGGGAGGGGAACGAGACCTGAGGATGAAGTTGACGTATGCACGCCCAACGATGCCCTGGTAGATCGACATGTCTCGAGTGACGTTTCGGAGAGAGGCAAAGGAGGCATTGGTGATAGCCGCAAAGTCTGGGTCTCTACCGAACCAGAGGTCTTTTTCGCCAAACAGGCGATGATCGACGCCCGCTGCGCGTAACCAAACGCGGAGATGGTAGAGACAACCGGCCGGGAGGCAGGATCTCGGTGGGAACACACTGTTCGGGGTTCATCATCAGCCATGGGTGTTCGTGGATGCGAGGAAGAAAAGTGGCGAGCGCCAAGTTTACAAGACGACAAAGTCTAATCCGCGAGGGTTTATGGAGAGCATCAAGCTGACAGGTTCAGAGATGGCGCGTTCGACATGGCCGATTTTTACGGACAGAGAAAAGGTGTAGTGGTTTGGTCTGTCGGACTCTAGGTCTGACTCTACCCTGAGAGCGGTGAGCGACTCGTTCGCGGGGACCGAATGGAGGCTCACAGAATGATGAGCTGCAGGTGGGCGTTGCTTACAAAGAGATTGTAGGTGTACGTATATGTTTCGTGAAGGTCCATCTCAAGGAACGACCGAGAGCGGCTGGGATAAAGCGCCATTAGTAGGCACGACTCGTATGAAGGATAATGACTACAGGAACTTGAAGGCGATGACGGCACTGGCTCTGAAGGCAGTCCACTATTGAGAAGCCTACTATCACCGCACCTGTAGCGATGGCATCAATCGAATTCGAAGGCGTTCCTGCCAGTGGTGAAGCAGGGATGCATTCTTACAGTGTACACATCTCTGAACGGGTACCCGGAGTGAGCGTCTGACTGATGGGCTCATCGACCGGGGGGGGAACGTCATCCACGGGCATTTGAGTCAAGGTCCCGGCGGCGTCTCGACGAATGAGTTCCCAAATTCCTGGACGAATGATGAATGCCTGGGTTCGAGATACTGGTCTTTTGGCCCTCCTAATGAGTGGACGAAAAGACGCGTCTAGGCTAGTCTGGGACTCGCTGTGTGCGCGAATGGCCGCCTGCCCAGCTTCAGACGTCTCTCGGGCTCGGCGCGTCCATCTCTGGTTCGATGTCGTTTGCTCAGATGCGTTTCAAGTCAATAACATACCTTTCCAAAAAGGGAAATTCTCCTTGATGGTTGTCCGCCAGTGCCCATGGCGGGCTCAGCAACTGCAACACCTCTGGAGACCGTTCAGCTGTAGAAATCTACACCGGGAACGCGCAATACGCGAGGGCAAACGATGGCCTGGTTGGGAGGTCGTCGTAGGCATCGAGGTCCATGCACAGATCAAGTCACGTAGAAAACTCTTTTCTGGTCAGCATCCCCCATCTAATCGACACGTTTCCTCCCCGTTGATGCTCTCTTCGACCGTGCAGATGCACTGACGTGTAAGCCTGGCGAAAAACCCAACTCGTTTGTCGCCATGTATGATGCCGCATTGCCCGGGACGCTTCCAGTGCGTGACCGCGTTCGTGTCGCGCTCGTCATTCGACTCATGTGCAGACACGCAGACGTTGAACCCCAAATGTGTCGAACTCGCCGTCCGAACGGCAATTGCGCTGAACGCGAACGTCCAGGCACGTTCCGCGTTCGACAGGAAGCACTATTTCTACTCGGATCTGCCCGCCGGGTACCAAATCACGCAGCGCTATGGTGAGTGCGAGACGCATACAGACGTGTGGGAGCGAATATATGTACATGCATCGGGTAGCACCGCTGGCGAAAGGTGGTTACTTGGATTTGTCGCGCGACGGCGTCCGGGTTGGCATCACCCAGATACAGCTAGAACAGGTCTGCACCGCGTCTCAACGCGTGCTCACACTCATTCTCACCACGTCTCCTCAATCATTCTCAGGACACCGCAAAGTCGATACTCGACGCGCGTCGTCGCGTCACCCAGGTTGACCTCAACCGTGCAGGGTCGGGGCTGATGGAGATCGTCTCCGAGCCGGATATGAGGTCCGTCTTGGCAGGTGGCGTCGAATACTGGGTGTTGAGAACTGGGTGCTTCTTTTTCGCGTGTCTAGGTCACCGGAACAGGCGGGCGATTATGTCCGCACTCTGCAAGCCATGCTCAGGGCTGTGGGAGCGAGCGATGGTAGCATGGAGCTCGTGCGTATATCAGTTACACAACCTCCCGTCTGATTGATGGCTCTTAGGGCTCGCTCAGATGTGACGTCAACGTGTCCGTGAACAGACATGGACACCCGCCGGGGACGCGATGCGAAGTCAAGAACCTCAACAGCGTCAAGTTCATCATGGTCGCCATCAGTATGTCCCTTCTCGTTCTCGTTCCGGCCACAGATCGCTACAAGTTTTCTTAGCATCTGAAGTCTTTCGCCATATCGATCTCCTCGAGAGCGGTCGACCCGTTCCTCAAGAGACGCGCGGGTTCGACGAGGCCAAGGCGGAGACATTCAAATTGAGAAGCAAAGAGGACTCTCCAGATTATAGATACATGCCCGACCCTAATCTGCCACCGCTCCTCCTGTCTCCCGTTCGTATCTCCTTTCTTTGCACGTTCATCGCGCATTCAGTTCCAGTTTGTAGGAGTTCATTGATCGTGTTCGGAGATGTATGCCAGAGCTCCCGCGAGAGACGCGTGCGCGCTTGATGAGCATAGGACTGACGGAACAAGAGGCAGAGGTGCTCATGGCCGTGGACGCTGGACGCGAGGTCCGGTTCGATGGCGAACCTGCCCAGGGTGCTGTCCAGTACTTTGACCGCCTCGCCCAAGGACGATCCGCCAAGGCGGCCGTGAACTGGTATGTACGGACTTGCCGTGGTGTCTTTAACGATGGGTTCTGAGGTCGGGTCAAGGATGATTCACGAGCTCCTGGGTCAGCTCGCTGCTCGGAAAGAGACGTTTAGCGATAACCCGGTCACGGTGGAGCAGATGGGCGACTTGGTGGACATGGTGCAGTGTGAGAAGATGACGGGTGTGTACGCTGTTGTGCGTGCGTGCAGACGGTGCTCATTGTGTGTGTGATATCTAGGGACTTCGGGCAAGACATTGCTGCGTCACATGGTCACGTCGCGCTCGACGGCTTCGCCTTTGGTGCTGGCGAAAGACTTGGGTCTGTTGGCGGTACCGGGCGACGATGGGTCGCTGTTGAGGAACTGGTGTTTGGAGGCGATCGAGGCGCTACCCGAAGAAGTTCAGAAAGTGAGAGACGGGAATCTCAAGGTGATGAATCGGATCATGGGCAAAGTGATGCAACTGAGCCGAGGGAGGGTCAAAGCGGGCGACGTGAGAGAGATGTTGGAGGATCTAGTCGGGAAATCCTGAGATGTATCGTACGCCTTGCTCTCTACTCGTACACGTTGCGATTCAAGCTCTCGACTGCAACTTTGCCACTTGTACCTTTGTTCCCAGTCCCCTCCACCGTGTGCCGGCGCCGACTTTTTGACTCGCTTCGGATGGCATTTCTGTGAGGACCTTTGCAATGAAATTGACGTCCGTGAGAGGCGTGAGGTCGTTGCGCCTCGGCAGTTGCTGTGGGATCCGTGTGAGACACGTCCACTAACGGGCTGTATGCACATACGCGTTTCACCCGATCATACGGTGCCTCCCACCCGCTCAGCTGTCGCACGACAATGGGCGTGCTCGACGCA
Organism: Boletellus pseudochrysenteroides; assembly: GCA_038090975.1. Lineage (NCBI taxonomy): Eukaryota > Fungi > Basidiomycota > Agaricomycetes > Boletales > Boletaceae > Boletellus > Boletellus pseudochrysenteroides. Next base: position 15,595 of record JBBPNQ010000279.1, read on the forward strand.
AAGGCGTGGAATATCCGCGTGTCGTGTATCCGAAAGAGGACATTGTCCACGCGCAACGTGAAGCGCGACAGGATAAAAATGCACGTCGGCATGACGCGCTGTACGACCCACGTGAGCTCATGCATCGAGGGCAAAGAAACCACGGACGATTCGGACGAGGAAATGCGACGATCCATTGTCGTGCAGCTCGTCCTCAAAGAGGGGGATCTCGGCGTAGAACAGGATCGGGTCTGGTTTGGTGAGTTCGGAGAGGGGGATGGCGTGGGTGGGGTCGTCTGGATCCGCGTCTGTCCATATCTCTGAATCGGACGGGCTGTGATGGCCGGGATAGGTCGTCGTGTACGTCCAGTCGTACGGTGTCGCGGTGACGGTGGCGGGCAGGGGGAGACTTGTACCGGGATCTGTGCTGGAGAAAACGCGCTCAGAGGCGGCGCGCACGGGTTGTTGTGGGGGCTCACCGGCTCTTGAGCCACGCATCTGCATAGCCGACCTTGACGCCGCCGTCGCCGTCCTCGAGCTCGCCAGCCTTGACGCGGGAGAGGGCCCCCTTGGTGTCGAGGGTCAGCGTCCACCCGGAGGGGCGGTGGTGGAGGGCGAGCACGTTGTTGCCGAACGTCATCTCGGGGAGCGGGAAGCCGAGGGCGGCCTGGAGGGCGTCGGACTCGGCGGCGTTGGCGATGGGGCGGGAGGCGGCGGAGACGAGCCAGCCGTGGATGTCGATCGAGCGCGTGTGTGCCGACTCGGCGAGCGTGTGCGGCGGCACGGCGGCAGCCATGGCGGAGCAGGTCCAGGAAACGTCGGGCGGAGTCTGAATCTTGTCACTTTGCCATGGACGACTCGCGGCCGTCCACGCCAGACGCCCCGCCGCAGGACCTGTGGTCCTCGATCCTGGACTCGGTCGCGTCGACGCGCTCGATACCCTCCAAGCAGGTCCTTGTCCTCGGCCCGCCCTCCTCGGGCAAGTCTCTCCTTGCGTCCGCACTCCTCCAGAAGCCCGTCCCCGCAGACGACAGCAACGACGCATCGCGCTCCGATTTCGCGCTGGGATACGACTGGGCGGACATACGGGACGAGGGGGACGAAGGTGCGTCCGTCTCGTGCGGTGGCGTCGTGTTGGCCCGTCGACCGTGGTGTGTTTCTGTCGCCAGATACGCTGGCGCGGTTGTCCGTGTACACCGTGCCTTCGGACGCGCGCGCCTACACCGCCTTGCTGCCCCATTTCTTGCCCCCGAGGACAGCGCTGCCGCATACGCTCGTCATGATCGTGCTGGACTGGACCCGCCCGTGGACGTTCATGGAGGATCTGCAGACGTGGCTCAGGTGGGTCGAGCAGTGGGCCAGGGCGGACGGCTCGCGAGAGGTGGAGATGGTCAGAGAGGAGAACCGCGAACGACGTATGTCCGCTTTTTGGCCATGTGTGGGACGGATCTGGAACGTTGGCTAGTACAGGCACATCTACAACACTACACGGAACCGTCCGCCGACTCGCTGCCCGCGACGTCCAACTTGACCTCGAACACGGTATTGCCGTTGGGACCTGGCACGCTCACGCACAACTCAGCCGGGGTGCCAATCATCGTCGTGTGCACAAGGGCGGATTTGATCGACGAGGGCAGTGACCTCATCGGCGCGGGCGCATCAGGGATGGGAACTATGGTCAAAGGTAAGGGGGGCGAATGGGAAGAGCGGACAGATGGCGTCATGCAAGTCCTCCGAACGATTTGTCTGAAATGTAAGCCGTCCTTCATTCGCGTCGTGATACACCCAACTCGGATTAGATGGTGCTGCGCTATTTTACACGACGCCCCAGCCAAGCACCCTCAACGTGCTTCGGCAGTATACGCTACATTTCCTGTTCATGCCTCCGGCGCCGTCCGTTGGAGTGACCGCTGGAACAGAGGCACCCGCACCTATACGAAACCCATTTGTGTTCCATCAGAGACCAAACACGCTCGACCGTGACCGTATCGTCGTCCCAGCTGGTTGGGATAGTTGGGGAAAGATTGGTGTCTTGCGGGAAGGATTTGAGGCGCGGGTTTGGGGCGAAGCATGGGACACGGACCTTGGGGCGGACGGATCGGAAACGGAGGATGCGAGTGGAGCAAAGAGAATGTACCGAGCGCTGGTGCCCGACCAAGGCGCAAAGGTGAGTTCCACACCAAACGTCATCATCCGTTCTTCATTTCTGTTCGCAGCCCCCACCATTACCCCCATTCAATGCCCCGATGGCGGAACAAGCATTCCTTGCGAAGCATTATGACGAAAACTCGAAAAAACCGGACCGGGATCCACGTGGCGCGTTCCGGAACCCGGCCGAAACCGCGACGGCGGGGATCGTCGGACCCCTTGGGAGCAGCAGTTTCAGCCTCCCGAATGTGGAGAAGGCGCTTGCGGATATGGAAACTGGTCTGGGGGGTGGCAGTGGGTTGAGTGCGAGTGTGAACGGAGACGCCTCGCGACGCCTGTCGAGAGGGAGCGCGCGACCGACGTCTGGGCTGTCTGCGGTGGGCGGTGCAGGGGCGTCGACTGCTGGTCGGGCGCCGACGTCATCGACGTTGAGTTCGTCACAGAGCTCGACGGGCGGTCAGACGCAACACGAGGTGTTGCAAAACTTTTTCCAGAGCCTGCTGAGTTCCAAGGACCGAGCTGGCGCGAGTGCGGCTGCGTCTCGTGCAGCTGGCGGGGCGCCCTCGTTGCCGAAGCCGAACGGCAGTCCCGGTGGGACGGACGAGTAGCCATGTGTACTGTACGGTCTATTCTAGGAAGGTGCACCAAACAAGTGCCAACAACGCCGTTGACGACGGCCATCTTTTCACACGGTCGCTCTCCCGACATTTGCCTCGTTGCAACTATCCCCGACCACGAGAGTACATAAAACATGGGCAAATGGCACGTTGCGCTCTCTCTCGTCATTCATTCAGCCTTGCTCATCTGGCCCTGTGTTCCAGGACGACTGAATACTATGACCATGTCCTTGCTGCAAAAATGAGGAGCTTGGTGTATGCGCCCGTCTCCGTCCGTGCGCAACCGTCGCTAATGCCGCCCCTAGCTCCGGCGCCATCAAACGCGCTAGGCTCGAGAAAGTAGAGCCCACAATTACCTACGAGGCGTTCGTAGAAGACCTCGACCGTGGTGATTCCTTCACCACATCTCTCATCGAAGTCCTCGTCAAGGTGTGTGTCGCACACGGATGGTTGCATATTCTGGTCCGACGCCGCCACACAGGAGGTCGCAGAACGCCGTTATCGCCACCACGCGGCCGATCGTGGTCTCATTGGGGACCGCACCGCGCGGTCCCTGCGCAAGCTATCCAACCCCGCATCTGTCTATCGCGAACGTGCCGCCGGTCGCGGCATCGGCGCCCGGCGGGGCGTAGACCTTGCCGAGTATCTCTCACAACCCCCAGACGAACTGGACATGGACGATGATGACGACGAGTTGGGTCCATATAACACCTTTATGCCCGTCATGGAAGGCAGTCGCCTCAACACAGATTTGTACGATGCATACCGCTCTCAACATAGTTGGTCCTCGACCCCTTACTTTTTGGGTCTTCCTCACACCTCTCCCCCAATGTCATCAGCGCCCCCTCCCGATGCGGCAGGTGACAGGGTACTACCACCGCTTGTTGATGCTTCGCCACCACCACCACCGAGAACGAGCGTGTGGCCGCTTTCGTCATCGGGCGGGTACCTGCACTCGACGTTGTCGAGGCAGCCCTCGATTCGTCGTCCTGGGCGCAACAGGATGTCAGACTTTAGCGAGTTTACTACCGCACGGCGTAACTCTACCCGGCAACTCGCGCAAGATGACGATCACAACGTTCGATCAGATCCACCGGTTGCCAGCAGTACGGAGGGGTCTGCCGCATCTTCCCTCGGTCCGCGATCGTCGTCTGCCCAAGCGAGACGGTTCTTCCCTTTTGGGCGGACACGTCGGTTCGAAATCATACCGACCCCGCGACCGGCGACGAGTACGTTGGATGACTGGTATTTCCCGCCTCATTCAGGGTGGCAGGCGAACCCGCCTGAGCGGTTGGGTAGGGGAGAAGAGTCGAGCGAAGAACGTTTACAGGCACCGCGTTTGAGACGGGGTGGGCTGCGAGCACCGGAATCGCTGCTGTCACGGCATTCATCGCCGCCGATTGGGGTTCCGACGATCGCATTTCCGACGCCGGAAGAGCTGCAGCATGTGACGACAGCAGCGGCAGCTGCCACGCCAGCCGCGACAGAAAACAGAACTGAAAGCAGTCAGGCGGGGGAGGAACCGGTACAATCGAGTTGATTCTCATTAGACATGTTTCTCTTTTTTTTAATTATGTATGCAAACAAGGAACAAGAGCTACGCATTTAGATTACGTAACCTTTTGTATTGCTATCCATGATCAAGAGGCGAACGCGTCCACAACCTCGCGCCCGAGAAAAGTCTCCAGACAGAGACGATCGCGTCGCTGACCCTGGCCACGACGAGGACGACGAGTCTCCTCCGTGCGTGTTCCCCGACCAGTAAAAGGTGCATCTATGCGCATGCTCACGCTCATGCTCGTGGTGTGACGACAGGCTCTCGGAGCTGCTCGACCTCGTGCGGTTGCGCAAGGCACGACAGGGCATCGACGTACATAAACTGTCGAGTGGGGATGCAAAGAAGAAGCGACGACGACGGGCAGAGTCGCCCGAGGACAAGAGTGGGTTGAGAGCCGGTGCCGGTGCGAGTGTGGAGGCGGGGGCGAACACCGATGCCGAGTGCGTGCGCGTCTCGTATCGATGTGGCGACGGGTGGGACTGACTGACGGGACCGTCATATAGTGAACAGGCGGACGCAGAAGCCAAGGCGCGACGGGCAGTTCGGACGAATAACTTTACGCAGCAGACGAACGCGCTCGACGTGGACAAGCACATGTGTGTCTTTTTTTTTTTTTTTTTTTTGAGAGAGAGAGATGGAAGGGGGGGTCATCTCATTCTGTGCGCCTGCTAGGATGGCCTACATTGAAGAAAACTTGAGGATCCGACGGCAGCAACAGGACGCATCGGAGACGTCGTCCCGCGACCCCAGCGACGAGTTCGCGCTGTCCGAGCGGTGGAAGACGGAAAAGAAGGCGGCGGACGAGGGGAGCGTGACGAATAGTATGGCAATGTTGACGGCGATACCAGAAGTCGATCTTGGCATGGAGTACGTCGTCGCTCCTTTTTCTCTCTCTTTGATACCGTCCGAAACTATCCGTTGAATGCTCATGTCGTTGGCTGACGGTGCGTGGTTCGTTTGTTAGCACACGACTCAGGAATATTGCGGAAACGGAGAAAGCGAAGCGTCAGGTTGCCGAAGAACGCAAGGAGCGTAAGAAGGTGAATACGGACGAGGAACACCTCGTCGCGACGCGATGTACGTCTTTTCTTTCTCCATGTTGCGAAACCATCGCGCCTGCCCCGTCTGACACGATCATTGGACCGCACAGTTTACCGTCCGCACATGAAACAAAAGTCGGACGTAGAAATCATGCGCGAGGCCAAGTTGGAAGCGATGGGGTTGCCCGCGCAGGAAGACCGGAGGCCGCGGCACGACAAGCCGCAGATGGCGACGGACGAATTGGTGGGTGGTTGTCGCGCCTTGCGACGTGGGTGCCCGATGCCGACGTTTTGTTTTAGGTCATGGAACGGTTCAAGAAGCGGATGCGACGGTAGTATTGGGATCTATCGCCGGTCCACACAGCTCGCTTTTTTGATGTAAGAGGACGTCCGAGTAGCTCCCCGTCCTTTTTTTTTGTAGCAATGAGGCCCATCATGAAAACGGTTCATGATCGCAGCCATTCCTCGATAAAAGGGTAGACGTATTGTTCATACATAATGGATACCTTTTCTGTGGGTGGGACACGGCTTCGCTCATGATCTAAGCCAGACGCGACGATGACAAGCCCTTAGTAGACGATCGACGTTCATTTTCGACAATGCGACCCAGATCGTTGACGTGGCTCGTGCTGACGCGGCACGCCCACCGATCAATCAAGGAAATTGTGACAGTTTTTACAGAGATCGACACCCGGCCGGGAGGAGGGACATCCCCACCTACCTTAGTCGCGCTACCAACTACCGGGGAACTCGTAGGGTTCCTTCACAGCATCATATTCCATACACCAACTAGGCCCCCGGGGGCGAGTCACGCCCTTCCTGGTTTTACCAGTGACAGTGGCGGGAGAAAGAGACACCACACGACACCTAGTCCACTCGTCAAGAACAGAGGCATAACCCCCAACGCGTCCGAAACCCGAAAACACGCCTAACTCATGCCAAAAGGTGCCCCGAGGCCAAACGGCTGCACGCCCATCGCATGCGCGTCGATCGGCTGCGGCCGAACGAGCGGCGACGATGTCACCGCGCCAAACTCGAACTCCTAGAACGTGTCCATATATAGCTGTGTCCTTA
>JBBPNQ010000280.1:0-22003 GCA_038090975.1 Boletellus pseudochrysenteroides
GAGGGTATTCCTCACTGTCTGAGAAGGAACAGGACTATCAACAATAGTGTTGATGAAATGAGTTGCTTGAACAGCATTTTTGGCCTTGCCAGTAAGGATTTGCTGAACAATAGCTCTCTTGTTGATGGAGGAAAGCTTGGAAGGGCAACCACCATGAAGCCTAGGCCTCTCTGGTTGGATTTCCTGAAGAACCTGGGATACTGTAGATGTTCCTATACCAGTCTGTGAGGCAATCTTCCTGGTAGATAGGTCAAGAGAGGCAAGAGAGATGATGTTTTGTCTTTGAGAGATGGAAACAGATTTCATGGTGATGATGAGAAAATAAGCAAAGGATGGTGGGGTTTATATATGTTGGATCATACTCATTACATAAAGGTAACATAATAGAACCCTTGATGGCTGTATGTAATGATATCACAGCATGCCAGGGCCAATATATATAATCAAAACATTAAGTCAAAAAACTGTCCACATGACATGTCATTTTCAAATGGCTGCTATTTTATCAATTCTCATCCAAATCACTTGATTCTTGGACCAATAGAAAGCCGAGCATACATACTTCATTCCATACACTTGTGGTTTACGGCTAGGGTTAGGGGTTATTGCATTTAGTTGTAACTAATGTAAAACATGCAAACATGTGGACAGTTTTTTGAGCCACTGTACACTACCTTCATTCTCGATCTGCGCAATACAAGCGTACTCCTGGATCACCCTTCGTTCCTTCAGTGAATTCCCTTCGTGTGGGAATACCTTTGTACCTCAGAACGCTCTTCGCGTATCACTCAGAGAATTCCCTTCGTGTGGGAACACCTTTGTACCTCTAAGTACGTTCCTATCTTCTGAGATCCTTCTATCTGTTAGTCGAGTCGAGACGTACCTCTTCGTGAGTGTCCTCCTCGAGCTAACCTCGTAGTCCCACCCTTGAAGTACGCTCTTCGCGTATCAGCAACAAACCTTCGCATCCCTTACCTCTCCAGGAAACTATCTCCAAAATGTCTAGGCCCATTTGAAATATCCCAGGTCCTTTCTCCCCTCACGTACTGCCTCCACCTTCCCTCCACATGGAAAATCCATGATGTCTTCCATGCCACACTTCTCTCCCACTTTAAATCCTCTGAAGCACATGGACCCTCCTTTCCCACTCCTCCCCCTGACATCATTGATGGCAAAGAAGAATATGAAGTTGATGGCATCCTTTCTCACAAGGGTTCCCCTGGCTGATATCAGTACCTGACTGCATGGAAAGGTTACTCAGCATCTGAAAATACGTGAGAACCCGAAAGCAATCTCTGTCATGCTAGTTCCATCCTCTCTCGCTACAAGAAGATCCACTCCCTTCGCTGATTTGATGCCTCTCGATTTTCTTCTCCCTTTATTCCTCTCCAACATCTTCATCCCCTTGTTCTTATTCTGCTCCTATGTCATCTTCCCAATCTTCTATTTCATCCTCCTCTCCTTCCTCCATCTCCATATCTTCTCCCTTACGCTCCTGACCTGTACAACCTACCTTTTTACCCACATCCGCCATCAACACACTCTATGCTGGAATTCTCGCCAATCCTGCCTTCGTCCTCGCCCTCGAAAATGATCCCCTCTATCAAGAGGATGAGATCTCCCAACGCCTTGTATGCCTCTTCTGTTACAATCTACCGGTACCCCTATTCATTTCTCTTTCACACTTCGCTTTGGACTTAACTTTCCTTTCTCACGATTACCTTTCCACTCTTCCATAACATTCCATAACATTCCACTTGCCTAGTAATCGCGCTTACCCCTCCACCCGATGCCATCGCATCAGCATGACTAACTTCTTCCTTTGCTTTGTCATTTCGATTACTCTTTCATCCGATGCCATCGCATCCTTTTGTTTCTTGAACCTTCTATGACCTTCTGTAGCTTTCCTGCGACCAGAGTATAAATACCCTTGTAGCACTAAGTTGTAACCTAACCTAGTTCTACTTGAACAATCACTCTAGTCTTGACTCCCTTGTCCAGGCTCAGTAGCCTTCCCTTAGTCGCTGCTAGGACCTTCAACCTAGGGCCTCCCTTCATCCTCAGTCTAATCCCTATAGTTGAGATTGCCATCGTCCTTAGTTTCATCCCTATAGTTGGGATTACCGTCGCCCTTGTCTCAATCCCTACGATTGGGATCCCCTTCGCTCTAGTGAGCCACACTTGCCTCTGATGATTCAAGTCTACGCTTGAGCCTACCAGGTCCAAGCATAACATCTTCCTTGACATTTCCTGAGCCCAGAGCTGGCACTTCCAGTCTGCTCCTTCCGACCTCCCTGTCAACTTTGGGCTTCCTCTTCGTATGCTACTCAACCGAATCCCCAAACAAATCCTTTCTATACTTCATCTTTATGGCTTCCATACTTTCGTCACGAGGATGAATTCTCTTCTTCTTTATCCCACTTTTCATCACACCTACCTAACTCTTCCTATTGATGCTCATGACCGCTACCTCTCCGCTCTTCACACTATTCCCCTTTCTCCTCCTCCGTTAATGATTCCCCCACCTTCTCCACCACCCGTCCTCCTCGCTCGTTTAACCGATACAGCCCCTCACCCCTCCTCTCCTCCCCAGTCATCTGATGACTATCATCTAGACCATGCCATCCTTGCCAGAAATAACACCGTCGCATGACTCATCTGCCTCCCTAACGGACAACAGGTGCTCTCTTCCTCCACTCATGTCCTCGAGTCCCTGCTGGTACGCACCCCTGCAACCCCCTCCACCTGTTGCCATCACTGTCACCTTCTTGGCCACTATATCTACGATTGCTCTGAATTCAGATGTCCTTCCTGTCTTGCACTGGCACCTGGTCATTCTCCTTGCTGCTGTCTTTCCACACAGTGCTCCTTCTGCCATAACTGGGGACATGGACACTGATTTTGCCCTGCACACATCTGTGCTCGCTGCCATGAAAGTGGTCACCTGGTCAATGACTGTCCAGCTGAAAATCTTACAGTGGAACAAGCCATTCATGTTCATACTAGACTGACTTCAACATCAGACGGACTTTGAGGTTCTCGAGCCTGGGGCTCAACTATACGAGAGGGGTAATGTTATGGTTCTTTCCTTACATTGTGGTACTCTTTTGCTTTCCATCCTTTGTCCTCAACATTCTTCTATTCCATTAGTTTTCCGCTACATCTATCATCATTTCCTTGTTGTCACTGGCAGTCTGTGAGCAGACATAGTCTCACTTTGATTCTCTCTTTGTCATCCTTGCTTAGTCTCTTCCAATTCCTTTGCTTCAGACAGCATCCTCCTTAGTAATGTCTGTCATCATTACTTAGTCACCCCATTCTATCACTTTCCATAGGATTCCACACTTACTCGTCCTCTGGTATATCTACCTGCTGCCCATGTACATTAGTCTTCATTCTTGATCTATGCAATCACAGCGTACTCTTGAGTCACCCTCAGTATTTCCTTGTGAAGCTCTCTTTCGTCCCTAGTAATCTCTTCATGTGGGAATTCCCTTGTATCCAAGGTCCATCTCTGTCACTAAAGTCCCTTAGTTCCATTAGTCGAGTTGAGACGTACCTCTTCGTGAGTGTCCTCCTTGATTAACCTCTTAGTCCTTCACTCGAAGTACACTCTTCACGTATCAATAACCTGAATGCGAAGGGACAAAGGAATAAACCTCAGGTGAAAATACTCACCTGGATGATGAACTAGACTGGTAAGATCAAGTGATAGATGTTGGATCTCTGAGAGGCTTGTAAGCGACCACTAATCCAATACTGGACCAGGGCCACCAACAAAGAGACTTGTGAGGAGAATGGGACAAGGACTAGGGGAATTCCCACAAGAACTTGACTAGAGTTCTTGGGGTGATGGGATTCAGGTTTATATACTTGTACAGTGTTTGTATCTATTGACTACATGGTCCGTGCACGTACAAGCTAGAATGTTCTAGACTGTAGCAGAGATTAATGGGGCTGTGCGTGGCTATGTGTAATGGAAGAGAAGGAATAGAGATTAAAGGAATGAGGTGTGATGTCATAGTGACATCATAGGCCTAACTAGATCATATGACCGGTCATGTGCTAGTTGCCGAGAAGATGTTCTAAGTCCAAAAGATAAGATAGTTGCTGATAAGGTGTCTGCGAAGGTTACAATAGGGGCTCAATGAGTGCATTCATAACACCACCCCCTGTCTAAGACTTGACTTCCAGGTGAGAGAAGATGTTGCGCTTGGTGGGCATCAGTTCAAAATGGTTAAATAGAGAGTAGAAGGCGTTGGTAGTCATTTTTGGGAGATAACCCGAATGTGAAGGGACAAAGGAATAAATCTCAGGTGGGAATACTCACCTGGGTGATGAACAAGACTGGTAAGATCAAGCGATAGATGTTGGATCTCTGAGAGACTCAGGTGGAACAAATAGAGAGATAACCCGTTAGATTAGATGATCACTAAACTGATCATCTTATATACATAATGATATTGTTTGTATCTATGTATGAAAGTGACCATAGATAGAAACATTCTAGAATGCTAAGTGGGAGTTCTAAATAACTGTCCAATAGCAGATAGAACTCTAGGTATGGCATGCTATGATGTCATGATGGTGCAATCATGATGTCAGTATGACATCATTAGTCTAGATCATTACTAACATGAATAGTGTCAGCCAAAGTCTAGACTAAAGGTCTGGATTGGATAAGATAAAAATAATACCAAGAAATATCTGATCCAATAGGGGCTTATATAGATGCGATATCTATATTCTCAACAGTCATTTGTAGACACTGAGGGGCCGAGGGATGTGAGGTATAGAAGTCCATGATTGCTTCTTTGGCATGTGATAAATTAGATTCTGGTTCCCACATACGGTCGGAGTCATCGTACCCCTTTCAGTGCACCAGAAACTTCACCTTGTTTCGTTTAAGGTGGGAGTCCACTATATAATCAACTTTGTACTCCATATCCCCTTCATCCATGACAATGAGAGGGCCAGGGATGACAAGGGGTTGTCCCAGCAGTGTCTCCTGATACAGTTTGATGTGTGAAATATTGATAACTGGGTGGATCTTTATAGAAGACAGCAACCAGAGTTTCATCATGTTGCTCCTGATTAAGTCTGTGATAACATAGGGGCCCAGCCACCTTTCTGTGAGCTTCTTAGAGGCACGGGGGAGTCTTAAATTAGATGTGGAAAGCCAGACCTGCTGGCCAACAGAGAACTCGTGGGGTGCCGATCATTGCTTGTCAGCTTGTAGTGTCATGGCATCCTGCACCTTCTCCATAGACAACTTTGCCTGATCAAAGGCTGCGGAGAAGTCAGATGCAAAGGCATTAGCAGCCGGTGCTTTGCCTTTTGCAGGTTCAATGCCCATTCAGGGGGTGTACGAGTGGGTGAGGGAGAAAGGGGTCTTGTTGGTGGCCAAGGCTACCTGGTTGTTGATGGTGAATTGGGCCAGGGCGAGCCACTGTGGCCAATCCTCTTGTCTTTCTGCACAGAAAAGGCAGAGATAAGTGGAGATCTCCCGATTCATACACTCAGTTTGCCCATCTGTTTGGGGGTGATAGGCGGCTGATAATCTGAGGTCTATTTTAAGGACCCCTGCAAGTTCTTTCATTACTTCAGTGGCGAACTGCGGGCTGCAATCTGACATGATTGTATTGGGGAGGCCATGATGCTTCCAAATGTGGTCTCTATATAATTGGGCTGTTTCCAAGGCCATCATGGTTTTAGTCATGGGGATGATTTCAACTGATTTGGAGAACTGGTCTACCACCATGAGTATAGAATCCTTGCCATCAATGGTGGGAAAGTTCATGACGAAGTCTGCTGAGATATCTTCCCAGGGACCCTGAGGTATGGGAAGAGGTTGTAATAGGCCCAGAGGCGCCTTGTTTGAGGGTTTAATCCTAGCACAGCAGTCACACCATGCTGTATACTCCTTGATTTGCTTAGTCATTCCTGGCCATGTATAGTATCAGCATACGTGTTCCAGGGTTTTCTCATTTCCAGCATGATCAACTATCAGTGAGTCATGGTATTGTGTAATTATGTCCTGATGTAAGGTGCCAACATCAGGGACCACGATTTTGTCTTCCTTTTGCTCTAGACTGTCTGCATCAAGCATTGTCCCATGGGAGGGTCTTTCCTTTTGGGCCTCTTTTACTCTTTTTAGGATTTATTCTTTGCCTCCATGGATTCAAGTAATGTTAGCCCCTTGGATTCTTTCGGCTGGAAGGATCTGAACCTGTGCATTGTCTTGCTCAATGCCAATAGCATGATCTTCTCGGTAAGAGAGCACATCTGCCTTTTCCATGGAGGTACCAGGCTTCTTTACTAATAGGTAGTTAAATCAGGACAAGTATTGGGCCCACCTGGCCTGTCTCCAATTTAGGTCTTGCTTGACCATGAAATACTGTAGATTCACATGGTCCATCCATATTTTGAACTGGAACTTAGCCCCTTTGAGGTAGTGGTGCCATTGCTTGAATGCAAGGATTATCGCCAGCATTTCTTTGTCCATGATGGGGTAGTTCCATTGTTCCGGTGCCATGGTGTGAGAGGAAAAGGCTACTGGATGCCATTTTCCTTCTTTCTTGATTAATAGTATGTCACCTGTGACAAAGTCTGAGGCATCCATTTCCAACCGGAATCTTTGGTCGTTGTCTGGACAGGCGAGGACTGGCACTGTGGTAAACCTCTGCTTTAGGTGCTCGAAAGCGGTGTTTTCCTTTTCTGACCACACCCATGGTTGGTCTTTCTTTGTTAGGTCATTTAGGGGACAACTTATTTTGGAGAAATCTTGTATAAATCTCCAGTAAAAGTTTGCTAGCCCAAGGAAGCTTCATATGCCCTTGATGTTGTGCGGCGTGGGCCACTCTAGAACCGCCTTAACCTTGTCTTGTTCCATTTTTATTCCTTCTTGGGACATGATCATCCCTAAGAATTCTACTTCCTTGGTGAAGAAAGAACATTTCTCAGGTTTGGTGAACAGGTTGTTTTCTTGGAGGCATCTTAAGACCTCTCTTACAACTTCCATGTGTTCTTCTCTTGTTCCTAATGTGAAGATCATTATGTCATCAATGTAGATGACAACGCATGCATCCATATCGGTGTAGATCTCGTTCATCATGGTCTGAAATGTGGCAGAAGAATTACACTGCCCAAAGAACGTGACTGTGGGTTCAAAACTTCCTCTGTGGCAGATGAAGTCTCCCTTCCACTTGTCGCCTTCCCTTACTCAAATATTGTTGTACCTGTAAGCGACCGCTTAATCCCGTACGGGACTAGGGCCACCGACCGTAGAAGCTTGTGAGGAAAGGGGGCAAGGGATCAAGGGGGAATTCCCACAAGAACTTGACTAGAGTTCTTGGGGCGATGGGATTCAAGTATTTATACTATTACAATGTTTGTACATATTGACTACTAGGTCCGTGCGCGTATGGGCTAGAACGTTCTAGACTATAGCGGAGATTAATGAGGCTGTCCGTGGCTATGCGTAATGGAAGAGAAGGAACGGAGATTAAAGGAATGAGGCGTGAGGTCATGGTGACATCATAGGCCTAGACCAGATCACGTGATCAATCATGTGATGGTCGTCGAAGAAATGTCTAAGTCCGAAAAGATAAGATATGTCGCTGATAAGATGTCCGCGAAGGTTACGATAGGGGCTCGTAGGAGTGCGTTCGTAACAGTACCCCCATCTTAGATTGATCTTGGTGAACCACTTTGACCCTTTCACTTTATCTACTAGTTGTGAGATTAACAGGAGGGGGTAATTGTTTTTGACTGTCCACTCGTTGAGATAGCAGTAGTCTTGAACCATGCGTTTTTTACTGTCTTTTTTTGGTACGAAGAAAACAGGTGACATTTGTGGAGATTTGAAGGGTCAGATATACCCTTTTCATAATTGTTCATCCACAAACTCCGACACTTCCTTTTGTTCTTCTACTGACAGTGGGAAGATCCTTCCCTTTTGGGGAACAAACTCTTCTTTGAGGTCTATTGCATGGTCCCAGGGCTTCCTTGAAGGGAGGGATTCTGAGACTTTCTTGGAAAAGACCTCTAGGAATTCATGATACTCTTTTGGGATTTGTTCTTCCAGAGGAAGGTTGGCAGTGGTTGTTTCTTTTCCAGTGCCTTAATCTTGGCATAGGTATATGGTGTGTTGTTCAACTCCTGTTCTTCTAGAGACTGTAGAAATGTAGCTCTGTTGAAGAGGAGGTAACACGTCTTAGGGCAACGTGTCATTTTTACCGTACCCTTTGTCCAATCTATTTCTGGGTTGTGCTTTTGTAACCATGTGTGGCCCAGGATTAGGTCGTTTCTCCCTAGGTTGGTAACTTCGGTGGTGGCACGCTCTTGATGTCCCTGGTATTCTATTATTAACTTCGCCTTATGTGTGATGGTTCCAGTAGAGTTCTGGGTTCCATCCATGTTGTACATGTGAAGGGGTTTCTCAATTTTTGTAATGGGTATTTTCTTGGTTTTTACCCATGCTTCATGAATGAACACCCTGTTCACTCTACTGTCTAGTAGGGCTTTGCAGGGCACTCGCCTTTCTTTGTTGGTAGCCAGACATATGTTAATGTCCACTAGTACTTCGTTCTTTATGTTGAAGGACCTTATACAGATCCATTCCGGGGTTTTTGTAGTAGCTTCTTTATTGGTAAAAACAGAATTAAGCCTGCATTCACGTGCAGCAAGCCCACCTAGGGACCCCATTTTGGTTGATGTAATAGAACTGTTACTAAATTGTTCTTCCTCAACCCTCATGCTGAGAGCGGCATAGTGGTTGTGGAAACTACTCGTGTCTACTTTCTTGGTCCTGGCAATCTCCATGCTTACAGCAGCAGACGACTTGCTCAGGCTACCCTGTCCTATTGTATCCTTGGTACTATGTTTGTCCTTTGGAACCTGATTACCCGGTATGATCAGATTCTGAATTCTTTTCCCGACTCCTTCATCTCATTGATCTGCATATCGTAAAAGTATGCCTTCATTTTGTTGAAGCTCATTCCTTGTATAAGTCTAGAAGATCCTTGAGCGCTTGGTGGGCGTGAGCTGCTTGCTTCAGGTGGAGGTCTTGTTGAATCCTCCATTGTGTGTACTGGAATGTACTTTGAACACTTTTGGGTATGCCCTCCCCCAAGGAAGTGGCATTCCAAACATTCTCATTATGGGGAGGGGCAAGACCATCTGCTGTCTCGTTTAGCCTGGTGGCCCTCCTTGTCACAATTGAAGCATTTTGGCTTACTGTGGCCAACCACACTTATGTCCATGGGCTCCCCTCTTCCTCCAAAGGCCCTTGACCCTGATGGGGTTTTCTTGGAGGGGGGAGTGTATCGAGAGCAAGCAAATTTGAAGGCCTCCATTGAGTTCCCGACATTGGTTATTTCCTCGATATAGTCAGCTACCAGGGCCTTCCTTTTGCCGTTGAGGTAGATTTGCCTCATAATTGGCTCAGCAGTATTCCTTTCGAGAAGTTGAACCCCTTTGGAGTTCGAGACTTCTGCTTCTTGGTAGCACGTGAGCCAGCGCATGATGAAAGTCTGAACCTTTTCATTGCCTCTCATGAAGCAATGTTCTAACCTTTGTTTGGCCAGATCAGCCTCGTTTGCAGACATGAACCGTTCTTTTAGCATTTTGGAAAGTTCAAATTTGTTGGGCCAACCATGCAGGGACCCCCCAAGGTATTTCTTAATTTGGACACAAGCCCATTGACCTGCATGGTTTTTGTCGGTTTCCCCTGACTTGGGGCCTATTCTGGTAAAGACTGTGATGGCCTTATCTTTGTTGGTTTTGAATGCTTCTGTATTGGTGTCCAGGTACAGTCTTAGATTCAGCCACCAGGACTTGAAGTCCCGATAGCTTCCATCGAATTTTCCTGGGTCTGGAAGCCTTTCTACCTTCTTGGAAATGGTGGTAGTGATGTTCCTTGTTGCTGCGCAGCCTGCAGTGTGGCTAGTTGTTGTTGTAGAGTGTTAATTGTCGCCAGCAAGCCGGCAACATCAAGACTGGGCACTGCTCCTTGTGGTGGCGGCGCAGGCGGTGCATTTGTTCCTCTGAACCCAGTATGCATCAGGTCAGGGTCCATTCTTGGGTTGGCGGGGGCAAAGCTTTCTTTGCTGATTTCTGAGTTGAAGCTCGGAGATTGACTGAATTGAGATGTTTCTAACTAATTGAAGACCTCGGACTGGTATTGGTTCTGGTGGAGGCGTTGGATTTCTTTGGGGTAGGAGGTGTTGGTATCTTCTGGAGTCTTGGTCGATGTACTCTTGTCAACCTGTGTATAATTCTTCTGGAGAGGGGGTGTTGCCAAGATGTCTAAATCCAGCTCTTAGGAAGTCGAAGAAGTGGAGGGGGAAGTCCTCCTGTTCAATTTTTATTGGGATGGCATCATTTGGGTTGTATTTAGCAAGTGCCAGGGGGGAAGAGGATTCTTGTTTGAAGTGTGGGAGCATCTGTTTGTATAGTAGATTCTGCAAGGACCTTCGTCTCTCCAGCAGAGATCCTATTGGGTCAATGGACCTTCCTGACTAGGATATGTATGTATCATTTGTCAATGATGGGCACAACACCACTCTTGCGTCATGACAAAGGAGGACTACTTGGTAACAGGTAAGGTGCCTCACGTGGATGTGGGAATGTGTTCCCAAAAGAAGGTGAACTATCGTAGGAGGCGGAGATCAGCCGCTTTAACACCTCTCGAGGTGACCTATTGTGCTAAGCCTAAAGCTTCACACCTGCACAGCTATAGGGCTGAGGTATACGTAAAAGGAGGTGGGTCATAGGGTAAGGTAAAGATTTCCTGTTGAGCCTCAGGTTCAGCTATGATGTTCCCCTTACTGCTGGGGGGTGTTACAATCGCTCCCAAAGAGCCCCTATTTTTCCTATATTTTCTACGCCAAGTCTACACTCACAAGACATCTTGCTTGACTTGTCGCCCCTCACTCTTTTTCGTGTCACGTGACTTATCACATGACGCATCATGTGACCTATGTCCAGACCCTCATCACATGACTCAGTCTAGACCATGACATCATTACGACGTCATACCTCATGGTACGCCTCATGTTATTAATCCCCGTGCTGTGCATGGCTATGCCACTGCCTTCGCCTCATGTATCATCTCATGACTCGCCTCATGTCTCCTCATGCCCTATGCCCTTGCTTCTTATGCCGCATGCCTTTCATCTCCGTCTGTCACATGCTCCATTCTTACTCATAGTCGCTTACTGTACATGCGCTCCCTTCGGACTCTTACCTTAGATAGTAGTTGTACTCACATGCACTGCTTGGTCCGTGTGCCATCCTGTAGAGTATATAAAGGGGACCGCCTGCGCCTTACAGCTGCAGTCTTGTCCTCTTGGAGAGCCCACCAGAGCAATCCACGACTCCTTGACTCGCTCTATTGCCTTAGTCTCAACGCCAGCTATTTGGTTAGCTTTGGTTGTTTCAGGGGGTGCAGGCAAAGATAAGAGAAGTAGTGGGTGGTGTCGGTGACGGTGGTGAGAAAGAGTCAAGTTCTATGTAAGTGACCACTAATCCAATACTGGACCAGGATCACCAACAAAGGTACTTGTGAGGGAAATGGGACAAAGACTAGGGGAATTCCCACAAGAACTTGACTAGAGTTCTTGGGGTGATGGGATTCAGGTTTATATACTTGTACAGTGTTTGTATTTATTGACTACATGGTCCATGCGCATACAGGCTAGAACGTTCTAGACTGTAGTGGAGATTAATGGGGCTGTGCATGGCTATGTGTAATGGAAGAGAAGGAATAGAGATTAAAGGAATGAGGTGTGATATCATAGTGACATCATAGGCCTAGACTAGGTCACGTGACTGGTCATGTGCTAGTCATCGAGAAGATATTCTAAGTCCAAAAGATAAGATAGTTGCTGATAAGGTGTCTGCGAAGGTTACAATAGGGGCTCAATGAGTGTGTTTGTAACATCCATCCTACCATAGCCCATCATTCGACCCGAACAATCAAGTAGTACCAGTGAGACATAGTACTAGTTGGTGCACGCCCTCTGTGCCGCCGCCTTACCACCCTTGGCAATACTGCTTGGACTTGCCTTATTGGGCACAGTCACCCAAGCATTTGCCAACCCCCTTGCTCTTCTCTGAGAACTGGAACTGCATCCGTTTCAACACCCCTATCCCCTCCTCTTCTTACACTGGATCTGACACCCTTGCTGACGGTTCAGTGTGCGATCCCCATCGCCTATTTGTCCCCTCAGAGGTCAATCGAATTATTGCAGAGGGAATTCACCTTGGTCAGCGTCAGTGTCAGCAGTGAAGACTTGCTGAATGGGTTAGAGATGCAAGAGAGAGAGTCCAGGACCACCTACGCGATCTACAGAGAGATCCTGTTCTTGGACATATTGTTAATCCTCATCTACTCTATCCTTGCCCTCGCTGGTCAAGAGACCATAATATTAGGCCTCCTCTCATTCTCCATCCTTACCATACATCTCTCCGCCCCCTTGCATCTCTTCAGTGCCCTAACGGGTACTGTAGTCGTGATCCTAGAGCATAGCTTTATCCAATCAGAAACTTTACCTCCACTGGTTACATCTCCCAAGCCAATCAGAGTTCAGCCACCTCCTAGGCCTAGAATCCCTTTTCCATTTCCGGAATCAGAGGACACTCTAGCAGACAAAGCACAGGAAGTTCAAAGTGTTTGCCACCCTTGTCACTGCACTTTCACTCCTCACCCCTTGCTTCGCACTTGCTCCAATCCAGGTCCTTTCCTTATCCCACGAGTTCCAGCTCCTTTCCTTCCTCCCTCAGAAGACGATTCTGACTTGCATTAATTCTTGTATTGGCTCTTCGGCCCTTACAAAAATTATTCCATTCATCTTCATCTTCTCCCTTATGTTCTTGAATGAAATCTTTAGCTCCTTGCTTAAGTTCCTCGCTCAAGTCATCACATTCATTCTAGTTACTCTCATTTACCTTGTCTATCACCAAGTCCCTTTTGGTGAACCTCTAGTCCTACAGGTTCATTACTCATGCAACAACTTTTCTCTCATTGTTGGTCAAGCCTTAGTCACATACACCCCTGTTCCTGTTCCACGCCAGGAAGGTCCTGCCACTGAAATCCCTATTGTTCCCAAGACATCGGAATTTTCCAATCACCTTTCATTTCCCAATTCCACTCCTGAGGAAATAGCCACAGATTGGGCTAATCCTATTGATGAATCTGGTTGGGATAGCGACTCATGGTCTGCCCATAATCCCGATTGGCACCCCTTCATTCCTGAAGAACCTCTGCTTGATCCAGAAGCCGATAGCTGGCCCTCGGAGATACTCCCCTTCGATACCCTTGGCTTTTACTAATTTGTCCACCACACAGAATTTGCAGATCTTGCCGCAGATCTTATTCCTGAACCCATTCTCACAAGAATTGCTAATCATGTCTTTGGTGACCGACACCAGCTTTACATCATTGGTCAGGAAAATAGACTCATTGCACTTGACGGAGTACTTGTTCCATTGCTTACCAACAAGAGTATGCTGCTCTTGAACATGAGCAGGAAAGAGATATTCTTCACTGTCACCTCTGAGGCATCTCTTTTGATCCTTTTGAAATAGCCAATAGGATTCATCAAAGAGAACAGCTTCATAGAGAACAAGCTACCACTTCTTTTCTGGAGATTCCTGAGTGGTTCTTTGCTGAACCTTTTCCTACTATTACTGAAGAAAAAATTGACGCTTAGTTTCCTTTTCCTAGTTCTTCTTTCAGTATGACAGATTCATCTCCTTCCACCTTTTCTTCTTCTTTGTTCCTCCATGACATTCTTGAAGAGAAAGACCCTTCTCAACGATGGTCTATGATAGCTACTCAATTTGGATTTTTATCTGGAAATGTAGCTAGCCTTACTTGAGACCTTGCTAAGGCAAATGAAGATCTTGAGCAAGCCAATGCTCAGCTAATGGCCACTTCCTTGCCAGGACATTCCTCAGTCTCTACCAAAATCTCGAAGAAGATTGAAGTCTTTGTAGATCCTGGTAACTTCAATGGCAAAATCAAAAAGTTTGATGAATGGTGGGAAAAGATTACTGTCTGGCTTTCAATCAATTGAGACTCCATCGTTCCTAAATCTTATGATGCTGTCATTGCCATGCTCTCATGCATGACTGGTACTTGTGCCAGAACCTTTGCATCTGCCTGCTTACAGCAAGGATGTAACTATGAATGGTTAACCTTAGAGAAGAATCTCAAGGAACATTTCTGCCCTATTGCTAAACCAGATTGGGCATATCACAAGCTGCAGAAGCTTAAACAGTCCAACAAAGTCTGCGTCTTCAACTTTGTTAAAGAATTCAAGAAGCTTACTAAAGAAGCTGCTATTGAAGATTCTCACACTGCTTACATCCTGGAAAGTAATATTCTCCTGGAAATCTAGAATGAAATCATTTGCCATGGAGAACAAACTCACAGCCTTCATGATTATCTTGAATCCGTCCTTGATGTTGGACAGATTTTCGAAACACAGTGCTTCTTAAATAAACCTGCCACTTTCACTGCCTTTGAACCATCACCTTCTCATTACCATTCTCATCGAGACCCTAATGCCATGGATGTTGATGCTATCTCAAAGAAACCATCCTCCTCTCGTAAACGTCCACCAGCTGGATGTTATAATTGTGGTTCCTCTGGCCATATTGCCAAAAACTACACTAAGCCTTCTACACGATGCCGTGAATGTCATTGGTCTCATGGTGATCACAAACCTTCTTGTTCTTGTTTTCGTCACAAGATCCAATCTCTTGACAAACTTAGCTCAGACTCCGCCAATGATGGTGGTGCCTGCTACGTTCAAGGAATGATTTATAATATGAAAGAAGCCAAACAGGCTTACCAAAAACATGGATCCTTGTCTTCTTCTCTTGTTTCTTCTAATAAGGGAAAAGCCAAAGCAACTTGAATTATCTGGGTATTCAAGTTGCCAATGCTTCATCTTGTTCCCTTTCTAGTGACTCTCTTTTGAATCTAAATTATAGCTGAACGGAGTCTTCTGTTGAACAGAAGCTTGGCTGGGACTTCATACTGGTGCTTGATTCTGTTCACACATCATCTTCTATTGCTTCCATAGGAATCCCAGAACATGCATGTATCAGATCTGTGCATACTCGAGAAATAGTTCTCCCCATCCCTATTGCTCCCATGTGCCATCGTGGCCACTTTATTAAAGCATCTGCACTTCTTGATAGTGGAGCCAATATAATATTTATTGATCACACCTTTGCAAACAAGAACAAACATCCTCTTATAGCCTTAGCTAAACCAGTTCTGGTTTACAATGCTGATGGTACTACCAACTCTGCTGGTTCCATCACACATCAAGCCAAAGTTATTCTTGATTTCCAAGGACACTGAGAATGTACAATCACAGAAGTCACTGATCTTGGAAAGAATCAGATGATACTCAGTTATATGTGGCTCAAGAACCATAATCCAGAAATAGACTGGTCTACTGGACAGGTCCACATGACTAGATGTTCCTGGTTATGTAATTCTCTTCGTGGCAAACCCATGTTTGCTCGTCAGATTGAATCTGATGAATGAGACGCTTTACATCATTATCATTGAATCAAGACAGCCATGACCCCTCTGTCTAAAGTTGATCCTAAACCTGAGGATCTCATTCCTAGAGAATACCATAAGTACTTGAAAGTCTTCTCTAAGAAAGAATCCAAACATATGCCCATTAAGAAACCATGGGATCATGCAATTGATCTTAAAGATACCTTTGTTCCAAAGAAAGGTCATCTAATACCTTTATCCACTGATGAGTGGAAAGAAGTTTCTGACTTCACCGATGACCAACTAAAGAAAGGCTATATCTGACCTTCTAAATCTGAACAAATATCTTCTGTATTCTTTGTTCCAAAGAAAGATGGTCGTAAATGAATGGTACAGGATTATTGGTATCTCAATGAGCACACGGTTAAGAACAACTATCCTCTTCCATTGATCTCACAGCTTGTTGACAAGCTCAAAGGTTCAAAGTGGTTTACCAAGATAGATCTTCACTGGGGATATAACAATATCCGCATCAAAGAAGGTGATGAATGGAAAGCTGCCTTCGTCTGCCACCGAGGTTCTTTTGAACCTATGGTTATGTTCTTTGGTCTATGTAATTCCCCTGCCACATTTCAAACCATGATGAATGAAATCTTTGCCAACATGGATGACATTGTCGTTGTCTATATTGATGATATCATGATATTTACGAAATCTCCCGATCTCAAAGATCATGACAGAATAGTCAAAGAAGTCCTTTGTCATCTTGAAGAACATGATTTATTTGCAAAACCAGAAAAGTGCACTTTCCGTGTTCAAGAAGTAGAATTCCTTGGCATGATTGTATCTCATGATGGGATCAAGATGGATAATTTGAAGGTCAAAGCCATCCAAAATTGGCCTGCTCCCACAAATGTCAAAGGTGTCAGATCTTTTCTTGGTCTCACAAACTCCTACCAAATGTTATGATCCACTGGTACCCCTACCATTTTCTTCCTTATGACTTACCTTGGACTTGTCTTTCTTTTCTCATGATTACTCCTCATCTTTCCATAATGTTCTATAACGTTCCACTTGCTTTGTAATCATGCTTACTCCTTCACCCAATGCCATTGCATCAGTATGACTACCCTTCTTCTTTTTGTCATCTTGATTACCCTTTCATCCAATGCCGTCACATCCTGTTGATCTTTTGACATTCTATAACCTTCCATCGTTTTCTTGCAGTTAGAGTATAAATACCCTCATAGCACTACATTGTAACTCAACCTAGTTCTACTCAAATATCACTCTAGCTTCGTCTCTTTTGTCTGGGTAACTCTAATCCTTCCTCAGTCACTGCTGGAACCTTCAACCCAGGGCAAACCCTTCGTCTCTTGCCTCTCATCCCTACAGTTGGGAAATGCTCGACACAGTAAGCTCTACTTGACTTTGTCAATTCGAGTCTACGCTTGAGTCCACCAGGCCCAAGCATAACACTGAAGATTCATCAAGGACTACGCTCAGATAGCTCATCCCTTAACAGATCTTACCCAAAAGGACATTCCTTTCACATGGTCCAAAAGACAACAGAACACTTTTTCTGACTTAAAGAATTGTTTCATCACTGCCCCTATCCTTGCCTACCCTGACATTGATCATCACTTCTGCCTTGAAATGGACACTTCTGACTTTGCCACCAGTGCAGTGTTATCTATAGAACAAGATGACAAATGGCATCCTGTTGCCTTTTCATCTCATTCTATGACTCTGGAAGAATGCAATTATCCAGTTGCCAACAAAGAATTGCTCTCTGTCATCTGAAGTCTAGAACAATGGTGTCATTATCTAGAAGGTACTCACCATGAATTTGAAATTTGGAATGATCATGCAAACCTTCAATGGTTTATGAAATGACAAGATCTAAATTGTCATCAAGCCTGATGGGCACAATACTTGACTCGTTTCAATTTCAAATGGATTCATAAACCTGGTACTTCTATGGATAAAGCCAATGCCTTATCTCGTTGTGAAGATCATGTAATTGGTATGGAAACCGATAACAAACAAGTTCTCATCATTCCACCCTTGCAGATCACCGCTCTTAAATCAGTCCTTCTTTCTATTGACTCTGACATCTTATGTGATAAGATTTGTCTTGCCACATCCAAACTTATGGAATCAGATGTCTCACGCCTCAAAGAACTTCATGGCATCGAATCTGCTGATGATCTTCTTCTTCATGACTCTAATAGAAAGATCTATATTCCCGATGATCCAGATCTCAGAATGGAACTCTTACAACTCCATCATGACACACCTGTCGCTGGTCATCCTGGCTTTGATAAAACCCTAGATCTTCTCCAACACTCTTACATGTGGCCCGGCATGTCCACATTTACGAAAGATTATGTATCACATAGTGATCGTTGCCAATGCTTCAAAGGATCTAATCAAGCTCCTTCTGGAAAGTTAATTTCACTTTCTATCCCTGAAGCCCCATGGACAGAAATCTCCATGGACTTCACAACAGATCTTCCACTTTCCAATGGATTTGATTCTATTCTTGTTGTTGTTGATTGATTCTCCAAAGAAGTTGAGTTCATCCCTTGCAACAAAACAGTCACTGCAATGGACACTGCTTATCTATTCTTATCCAATGTTTGGAAAATACATGGGTTACCCCAGAGTATTATCTCTGATAGAGGCCCTCAATTCACTTCGCAAGTTATGCAAGAGTTGTGCAAACAACTTGGTATTCATTCTAAGATGTTGACCATGTTTCATCCTCAAACAGATGGACAAACTGAACACATGAATCAAGATCTTCAACAATATCTTTGTCTCATCACATCCGAACAACAGACCCAATGGGTAGATTGGTTATCTATTGTGCAATTCTCCTATAACACTAAGAAACAAGCTTCTACTCAAAAGTCTCCCTTTGATATCACATGGTCTTACACTCCTTGCATGGGTTTTGAACCTCATAGTTCTAAAGCACCCTCTGCCGATCAATTCATGCTTGATATGCAGAAAACCCTTGCTCAGACTAAAGAATCACTTGCTAAAGCCCAGGCCCACATGAAAGCTCAAGCAGATAAACATTGTTCTGCTTCTCTGGATTATTCCATTGGAAATAAAGTTTGGCTTTCTACAAATAACCTTCACTTAACTTGAGCTTCCCGCAAGTTATCAGAAAGATGGCTTGGACTGTATGAAATCATTCAGCTTGTTGGGGAAAGCGCAGTTAAACTCCATCTCCCATGCTCTATGCACATTCACCTGTTGTTAACATTTCCAGGATCCGTCCTTACAAGGAACATCTTGACGGATAGCCTAGCTTCCATCCTGGACCTGTGAATGTCACCAAAGATTGTGATGTTGAATATGAAGTTGACTACATAGTTGACTCTCATTTCAAATGTTGTCACCTTGAATACCTTGTGCATTGGAAAGGCTATACTGACAAAGACCACACTTGGAAACCTCTCAGTAATCTCACTGGTTCTTCCCTTGCCATTGAAGATTTTCATCGTCTTCATCCT
Source organism: Boletellus pseudochrysenteroides (assembly GCA_038090975.1). NCBI lineage: Eukaryota > Fungi > Basidiomycota > Agaricomycetes > Boletales > Boletaceae > Boletellus > Boletellus pseudochrysenteroides. The sequence continues at coordinate 19,054 of JBBPNQ010000280.1, forward strand.
TCTGCACCTCACTGCATTTGTCTTGCACAAGCCAATTTTCTTGCCTCTTTTACTGACTTTGGTCAACCAATTGTTGAAACACCTCCTCATAAATGACCCTTTAATCACCTGGAAGTCGATCTCTAGGAGGGGGGTAATGTTATGATTGCTACCCAAGAGCCCCTATTTTTCCTGCATTTCTAATGCTAAGACTATACTCACAAAACATGTCGCTTGACTTGTCGCTCCATGCTCTTTTTCATGTCACATGACTTATCACATGACACATCATGTGACCTATGTCCAGACCCTCATCACATGATTCAGTCTAGACCACGACATCATTACAACATCATACCTCATGGTATGTCTCATGCTATTAATCTCCATGCTGTACATGGCTATGCCACTGCCTTTGCCTCATGCATCACCTCATGACTTGCCTCATGTCTCATCATGCCCTATGCCCTTGCTTCTTATGCTGCATGCCTTTCATTTCCTTCTGTCACATGCTGTATCCTTACTCATAGTCACTTACTGTACATGCGCTCCCTTCAGACTCTTACTATACATAGTAGTTGTACTCACATGCACTGCTTGGTCTGTGTGCTACCCTGTAGAGTATATAAAGGGGGACACCTGCACCTTACAGCTGCAGTCTTGTCCTCTTGAAGAGCCCACCAGAGCACCTCCTCAACTCCTTGACTCAATACTACTGTCTTAGACAGCTAGAGCTAGTCCAGTTAGCTTTGGTTGTTTCAGACGAGGGGAGACCCAAGAGGACTCTGGGGTGCGATGGAGTTGTGGGAGGTCATAGAGATGGACATCATTTAGGATTGTGTCAACGAGGAGTGGATCAGAAATAGTATGAAAAGTGGAGGGAAGAGTGCTCCGAGCAGAAGCAGGAATGCTGTATGGATGGGAAGAATTGGAGTCTGAACCACAAGGAGTACATAAGCAATTAAAAACAGTAAGTGGAGTATCATGGACCCTGAGGTCCATAGAGTTGGTGCAGAGTATAGCCCTATCTCTGTGTTGATGGTGCTCTCCTCTTTCTATAGCCCCTGCACAAATGGGGCAAGATATTTCAAATGGTACTCTTGGTGATACCACATGTGTGTCTTCAATAGGACATGGGAATGTCTCAGGATGAGGTTGTGGCAGAGTAGGGTGGTGATAAGAGTATCAGCGTGGCCAGTTGTTGGGTCTCACCTGTACAGGCAGTGGAACTGGTCTTGGAGCTTGTAGACAGATTGGGATAGGACAGACAGGACGAACAGGAGGACTAGGCAATGGCGGTCTGGGAAGTGGCCAGTCAGATTGATTACTTACATTCTCTGCAACACTGTGAATATTGCAGGACAATGTGAGATTATGCATCATATTGTTTATGATAAACATAAAGATAATGAAGAATATCTCAGGGGTGTGCTGGAAGATCAATCCTCCATTCCTGAGAGTAATGAGAATGGTGTCATGTGTTCTCACTAGAAACTCGCCTTCCTTGATTGCTGAGAACATGTGAATGATCACCAGCAATATGTCAAGGATCAAAGGGTAGAACCAGTGTTTATTGTGCAAGACCATGGGAGGCATTGGTGAATTTGAAAGACAAACTCCACTGGTCAAGCAGGGCTCATAACCTTTCAGGAGATAACCCGAATGCGAAGGGACAAAGGAATAAACCTCAGGTGGGAATACTCACCTGGATGATAAACTAGACTGGTAAGATCAAGTGATAGATGTTGGATCTCTGAGAGGCTCAGGTAGAATGAATAGAGAGATAACTTGTTAGATTAGATGATCACTAAACTGATCATCTTATATATGTAATAGTATTGTTTTTATCTATGTACAAAAGTAACCATAGATAGAAACATTCTAGAATGTTAAGTAAGAGTTCTAAATAACTAACCAATAGCATATAGAACTCTAGGTATGGCATACTATGACATCATGATGGTGTGATCATGATGTCATTATGACATCATAAGTCTAGATCATTACTAACATGAATAGTGTCAGCCAAAGTCTAGACTAAAGGTCTGGATCAGATAAGATAATAAATAATACCAAGAAATATCTGATCTGATAGGGGCTAATATAGATTCAATATCTATATTCTCAACACACCAGGGGTACCATTTGAAATTGCTTGCCAAATCTGTGGTGGTGCTATTGAACAAGGGGAACACCACTAACACAGAGAAAAGTGATACCCCACACTAGTTCCATGAACCTACAGGTTCATGAACATTCTTTTATTATTTTTAGTTGCTTATATACTCCTCACACTTCAGACTCAGAATTTTCCCATCCATATGGTCTTCCTACTTCTGCTAGAAGCTCTCTTTCCTCTACTCCTAATAATGTTTCTGGCCATATCCTCATTAACACTATCCTAAATGATGTTGACCTTGCAGACATTCCATAACTCTGCCATAATCCTGACACCAGTTGGGTCCCTGCTCCTCTAGCTGCCTCCTCAGTCTCCCCAGCTCTGTTATCCATCTATAGAGTCCAACACTCCAGTCCCAGATCTGGCCAACATGAGTCCACCAGCAATTCAGCCACCATCACCTCCATTTCAGGACCTGATTGAGTTCCAGGAGAATACTCCTCCTCTGGAACTGATGGACTTCAACTATCCTCATACTGTAAGCGACCACTAGATCCTGTACAGGACTAGGGTCACCAATGATAAAACTTGTGAGGAAAATGGGCAAGACGACTAGCGGGAAACCCCACAAGAACTTGACTAGAGTTCTTGGGGCGATGGGATTCAAGTATTTATACTAATACAGATGTGTGTACATATTGTGCTACTAGTCCGTGCACGTATAGGCTAGAACGTTCTAGACTGTAGCGGAGATTAATGGGCTGTGTGTGGCTATGTAGAATGGAAGAGAAGTGAACAGGGATTAAAAGAGCGAGGCGTGATGTCATGATGTCATCATAGGCCTAGACCAGG
>JBBPNQ010000281.1:0-21980 GCA_038090975.1 Boletellus pseudochrysenteroides
GTGTCCGAGTAACCTCCGGGGAACGTTACCTCCTCGCTCGCCGAGGCCATTCCGACCTGCGAGCCACCTACGTTGACCTGCGTCGAGGATCAATGTTACAGAACTGGGTTTGGGGGGCGTGCGGGGGACGCGGTAGTTACCTGCGTGCAAGATGGATAGAACTCTGCGCCGCCTACTGTGGTAGCTAGATGGAGCGCGATGATCTCATGACGGATGAGATATTGTCCGCTTTGCAGGGTGGATGGGATGGTCACGTTTGCCGGACTGCCGTTCACTGGCCCAGGTGACATGTCAGCACGCATGCGAACGTGTCACAGACGAACGTACTGATGTTCTGCTGGTACCATGTGGTGTTGCCCGGCTCGAGGCCCGTCTCCTCGATCTTGAACCACTCGGCGTTCGTCGAGTTGTACTGGTCGCAAGTAGTGCTTCCGCACGATGCCATGTACGTCATGATAGGACCGATGTTATGTGGCCACTGCACGCGCCGGCGCATTCAGCAATTCAGGTTCTCTCCGAACATGTTCGATATGAAACAATAACCACGACTCACGTTGGTACCATCGCCGTCTTTCCACAAAAACTGGAGTTGACTTCCGGGGTTTGCGTTCGCAACGAGGGCGGCGTTCTGTGCGTCCTGACCGCAGTTTAGGTATGCATCCGAAGCACCCTTGACAGGGTCGATGGTGTTTATTTGGCGGACTATTGATGGCGTTGGTTGGGCGTTGGGTACATTTCCGGAGTACACTTGTCCATCAATCGTTACTTGTGCGATGTAGCCGTGCGCGCGAACCCCGGGCAGAAATGAAAGAACCGGGATCAGAACCAAGGGGATGAGACAGAATGGAGACAGCACGTTCATGGGGATGCAACAACAGGTTGGCAAAAAAAAAAAGAAAAGAGAAGGAAAGGAAAAGAAGAGGGAAGAATATAAAATCAGTTGATGCAGAGGCGCAAAAAAATGAAACGACCGGCGAGAACGCGTGCATAAAAAAGAGATCAAAGAGAGAATCCGCGCGCACAGCGCACAAAAGACGCGTCGGTGATGCAGTGCCTGCAAACGGCGATCGGTGACAGGGCGGGCTATTCAGCTTCTTCACGAGGTAACGGTGCGGTCTTCCATTTCTCTTGTTCCGGGTAGCTTGAACAAGAAGTGGCAGGTTGATACGGCGTCCATCGATTCATGAACGTGCCTTGCGGGCGAGGGCATTCGATTCCGTATGCATTTTGCAGTGGACAAAAAGAATAAGCATGCGAGAGGCGTGTTGTCCAGATAGCGTGCGTGCCTGTCAAGTACCTGGTGGAGGCAATGCCACGTGTACTGGATAAGCAAAGAGGGTCAGTCCGATGTTTTCCTTTTTTTTTCATGTGGATGGATTGATTTTGGTACATAGACTGGGGATCGCCTTTGGTTGCAAGCATCGGGCAAGTGTCAGAGCCACAGACGACCCGGACCCGCGACGACGTCCTCGCCTTCAAAGTTAAGTTGGCCCGGCAGTGGCAGACCTTCTCATGGACACGTCACACGCGTCCACCGGAACGGGCCTCGAGGCTGCCTCGTGGCAGACCCGCCATCAGTAGGTCAATAATAGTGCCACAAGCACCTGATCACCCGACCTAATAACTGTGCCGCAGCAGCCTGAGCACGCCGGTACCCCCAACTTCAATGAAGGCCACCAACCACCGTCTGCATGGGGGGGGGACTTTACAAAATGCCGTTTCAAGTCCAAAGGCACGCACTGGCAGTGACTCTCGCCCGGACGGACCTCATTTTCACCATGTGTACCTTCATTGCCATCCATAGTCGTTCGCCGCTGCCAGCAAGGCAAGTTGAACGCGCAGCTCTAGGTCACCAATCGGGTGGAGTCCATAGACTGGCGTGGAGGTGACAAGTTCCACCGGGTATTCTTCATTGGGATCATAATCAGGAGTAGCGGTCTGATCCGGGTGCAGCAGAATTACCATCTAGTCGGTACGGCATCGTCGGAGCATGCGGAAAAGAAGAGAACTCGAAGTCACGAAGCGATACCTTCTTGAGCAACATTGCCGACCTCACGACCATTTACCCTCCGACTTCTGAGTCCATCAATCGATTAACAAGAACTTGTCTATGCCACTTGGTGGTGGTTACCACGTCCTGTAGTCGGACGAATGAACAGCCGTCAGAACCACAAGGGCTGTGCCCGCTGACAAAGTGCTTGTACATTGCACAAGGACCGATACAACACGACGGTCCTTGTGCCAAATTTATCGCCGCCCATCGGATTGATTCCATCAGGTCCGTACTCATTAATATTATACACACCCTCACATCAACCCACGGCCATCCCCTAATCCGAGCATCTCCCCGTAACAAGCCTTATCAAACCACACCTCAGCCCGATCCTGCACCCTCTCGTGCTTGCGCGCACGTTCCGTCAGCCGATCCACGAAACCGCTCATCCCAAACCCAACCACCTCGCCCTCTTCGATCACGAATTCCGCCAACCCCTCTGCCCTTATCGCTTCAAACGGCGTCGCATCCTTGCCGTATCCGTCTGGGTAGAGGGATGTAAAAGAGATTTCAAAGATGGCACCCTGAAGATGCCGCAGGCGAACGTGCGACGACCACATGCGAGGCCATTCTGCGAGCACGTCCTTGGAGCCCACATGGCCTTGCGCACCATCAACGGCGGAGAAATCGGATTGGACCCTGGCACAGTATGAAGACACGTTAGACGGGCCACACAGCGTGAAAGATCCGTAACCAGGATTGGCATATGTTCCAGCAAGGGCATCCAAAGATATCGCCAGGTTCTGGGCACTAGATTCCATCTGGGTAACTTCAGGAGAGGAAGGACTAGATCACGCGTCAGTCGGGTAGGAGACTGAAAAGAGGCACAAACCTTGCAGGCGTCAGGGGACTAGTCAGACCCAAGGCCGCATCGAGGATGCGGTTCTGAATCAATAACAAAGGCTCAGCTTTGGCTTTACCATTTGCAAATAGAATGACACCGGTTTCATCAGTCGGCAAGAAAGAGACCAGTGTCGAAAGCCAAGGAAGAGCTCCTGAGTGATAGACAATCTAGCGGTCATTAGCTATCGCATACGGGAAACCAAGATGTTCGACTCTCACGTCGTGCCCACGATATGACCTGCGGAACCAACCCATGCCATATCCGACGATCGAGTATTCCGGATCGGGTGGGACGCTGATAGAAACAGCGTAGGCATACGATACGTTCCGGTACACGGATGGCGGGATGATTGTCTGATTGTCGTGAACACCTTCACCAATCCATGCCGAGATCCACTTGGCCTGCAACACACAAAGGTCTATACTGCATTAAAAGAGAGATGCAAAGACCGACCATATCAATGGCATTCGATATGATACCTCCTGGTCCAGCCATCCCAAAAGCCATGTCCTCCGTGAAGTATCCGGGCACCCTGCGGCCTTCCTTTGTCCACCCTTGAGTGAGCTTTCCAGACACCTCCGCTTTGTCCGGGGAAAATGTCGTCGACGTCATTCCCAACGGTGCAAAGATGCGCTCCTCCACAAAAGACGTGTACGGCTGACCAGCGTACGTCGCGATGACATGGGCGGCGGCCATATACAACTAAACGACGTTGTCATCGATCAGCCGTACGCGCCAAGACACCAAAAAGAAAGGGGTATACGATACTGCCATACGAGAATTGCTCTCGTAGCTCAAATGCCGGCCGGAGGTGTCTCAATCGCATGATCATGTCCTGTGGGGTGACAGAGGGTCCGTATGACGCGTCGTGCCTGCAACAACAGATAATCGCGTAAATGACGCGGGGAGCGAACAGCGGCAGACGAGATTGCCTCACCGCGGTAGCCCGGATACATGAGAGAGGATATCCCGCAGATTGGCTCTCTCCGAAGCCCACTCGTCCATGAGCTGCCAGTCGGGTAACAAGTCGCTCAATCGTGAGCGCCAGGTTAACTCGGTTAACCTGGACGGGAGCGCAGTGACATTGTTGCCGTTCGCAAAATCATCGATGAGGAGGCCCAGCGCTGTGGCGCAAAACGCCTTGGACACCGACGCCATGTAGAACAGTGTCTGGAAAACGCAGCGTCAACGCTGCATCTCGAATCGAAATAGGACTGGTGGGTTGCCACACATCCGGAGTTACTTCATCCCCATCTTCCGTCCGATGTCCCCAGGTGTGGAACTCGGGTTCCCCATATTTTGAAACGACAGCAATGGAAAGCCCAGTGATGTTTTCAAGCACCACCGTCTTCTCGATAAAGGTCGAGAGCTGTGGAGTGATAATGCGGCTGTCTTTGGTCAGTTGTCTGGCATATGAAGTGTCAAAGGGGGTCTGAGGTATCAAAATGGGGTAAGTGTGCGACACCACCGGCCAGGCCATCAATCCAATGCCGACTGCAAGGAAGAACGCCATGGTGGTTGCCTTATCTCATAATCGTCTGTAGTGCATAACATGCCTACGCGTAATATCTCGTAATGCATAACCTCCATCACCAAAACGCCAATCCAATAATACATAACACATCATAACGCATAAGAAGGGACACGGCGCCACCTACTGTACATCACCCAGTGGGCACAGATATTATACCTACAATGACTACTCCATCACCCACAGTAGACTCGTTCCATCAGAACCATCAATACACACCATCAAACCTTGTCGAACCACACCTCAGCCCGATCCTGCACCCTCTCATGCTTGCGCGCACGCTCCGTCAGCCGATCCACGAAACCGCTCATCCCAAACCCAACCACCTCGCCCTCTTCGATCACGAATTCCGCCAACCCTGGCGGGTTTGCCGCTTCAAAGGGCGTCGTGTCCTTGCCGTATCCGTCTGGGAACAGGAACCTAAAGGAGATTTCAAAGATGGCGTCCTGTAGATGTCGCAGGCGAACGTGCGACGACCACACGCGAGGCCATTCTGCGAGTACGTCCTTGGAGCCCACATGGCCTTGCGCACCATCAACGACGGCGAAATCAGATTGAACCCTGGCGCAGTATGAAGACACGCTAGACGGGCCACACAGCGTGAAAGATCCGTAACCAGGATTGGCATACGTTCCGGCAAGGGCATCCAAAGATATCGTCATGTTCTGAGCACTAAATTCCATCTGGGTGACATTGGGAGAGGAAGGGCTGGATCACACGTCAGTCGGGTTGAAAGCTGAAGAAAGGCACAAACCTTGCAGGCGTTGAGGGACTAGTCAGACCCAAGGCCGCATCAAGGATGCGGTTCTGAATCAACATCAAATGCTCAGCTCTTCCCCCACCATTTGCGAATAGCGTTACACCGATCTTATCGTTCGGTAGGAAAGAGGCGAGTGTCGAGACCCCGGGAAGAGCTCCCGGGTGATAGACAATCTAGCGTGCCATCAGCTATCGCACATGGGAAACCAAGATGTCCGGCTCTCACGTCGTGCCCACGATATGACCTGCGGAACCAACCCATGCCATATCCGAGAATCGAGTACTCCGGAATGGGTAGATAATCAACGGCGACAGCGTAAGAATACGATACGTTCCGGTATACAGATGGCGGGATGATGGTCTGATTGTCGCGAACACCTTCGCTGACCCACGTCGAGATCCACTTGGCCTGAAACGCACAAGGTCTATATACGGTAAGAGAAGTAGGCAGAGACCGACCATATCAACGGCATTCGATATGATGCCCCCTGCGCCCGCGGCCGTAATAGCCATGTTTTCAGAAAAGGACTCGGGCACCCTGCGGCCTTCCTTTGTCCATCCTTGAGTGAATTTACCGGATGCCTCCGCTTTGGCCGGGGAAAACATCGACGACGTCATCCCCAACGGTGTGAAGATGCGTTCTTCCACAAAAGCAGTATACGATCGACCCGAGTACGTCGCAACCACCTGAGCAGCAGCTACATACATCTAAACGGAGTTATCATTGGTCAGACACACGTGCAGAGACCGAAAAAAGAAAGAAGTGCACAATATCGTTGTAGGAGAATTGCTCTCGTAGCTCAAAAGCCGGCCTGAGGTACCTCATCCGCGTGATAATGTCCTGTGGGGTGGAAGAGGATCCATATGAGACATCATGCCTACAGTAACAGATAACCGTCGTGTGAATGAGGACAGGAGCGAACGATGGGAGCGTAGACCTCACCCCGGTAGCCCAGAGACATGAGAGAGAATGTCCCGCAGATTGGCTCTCTCCGAAGCCCACTCGTCCATGAGCTGCCAGTCGGGTAACAAGTCGCTCAATCGTGAGCGCCAGGTTAACTCGGTCAACCCGGATGGGAGCGCAGTGACATTGTTGCCGTTCGCAAAATCGTCGATGAGAAGGCCCAGTGCCGTGGCGCAAAATGCCTTGGACACCGACGCCACATGAAACAGTGTCTGCGGAACACAGCGTCAACGTTGCATCTCAAATCGAAATGGGACTGGTGGGTTGCCGCACGTCTGGAGTTACTTCATCCCCATCCTCTGTTCGATATCCCCAGGTGTGGAACTCGGGTTCTCCATATTTCGGGATGACGGCGACGGACAGCCCAGTGATGTTTTCAAGCGCCATCGTTTTCGCGATGAAAGTCGACAACTGCGGGGTGATGATGTGGCCGTCGTTGTTCAGTTGTGCATATAGAGGGATCCGAGAAAACAAAGCGGGGGAGATGTACGACGCCAGCGGCCATGCCACCAGCCCAATACCGACCGCAAGGAGGAGCGCCATGGTAGTAGCGCTACAAGACACCGTTCAACGAGCGCATCTTGGACCGCTATTTGACCTAAATTCATCGAGGGCTGTGAAGAAATCGAGTCTACATGTTTCAGCTTTCAAGTCAGCTCGACAAGTTTGACCAGGGTCGGCGTTGCCGATACGATTCCATATCCTAGCTAGTCTGGTGAGCAGCCCGCAATGAGGTCGCCGCGTTGAAAGGCCTGTTGACCAGCCGCGTCTATGAGACGCAGATTCCTAATTTTCAGGAATTAATATTATTGATTTTGAAATCAAAGTGAAAATACAATTTTCGATTGGTCAAAAATCCCAAGAACGTGGGAATCCACGCAGCCCCCTAAACCCCAAGGACTTTCACCAGACTACATCCTAGCCCCGTGCCCCCGAATAGTATTTACTTGCGTCTGTTTACTTAAATCTCCACACCTCTTATTGCCTTGCTTCAGGTAATAGATCAAAGATGTCGACATCAATATAGATACAGTGTTTACATACACATATACAGCGAGGACGAGACAGATCTACGAAAGAGCGGTATACAACACGAGCGAGATCAGACAGCGAGCGGAAGTAGGAGTATAACTTAGTTGTAACGATGAACGAGTGACCAGGTAAAAAAAAAAGAAAGGAATTCTAGTGCCAAATGATGCTAGCCAGCAGCAGAACGAGACGATCAATACTTGTAGAAGAAAAGGGAAAGATGAGCGGAGGGGTTCAGGATGGCGTGCAGCGTTCCTCGCGACTCGCGCGAAACGGTGTGAGTGCGTGTCGTCGGGGCCGGCCCACACAGCGACCTGCTGATTCACCTTGCCGACCTCGGATATGGCCTCGAGCCATGACGATCCCCAGGATCTAAGAGCTGCCGCCATGTACCCGTTTACATCCAGCAATCACTTGCCCCCGCGGCGAATGAGACGGCGCTTGTGCATCCGCTTCGAGTCGCCACGCTTAGCGAGTACCTGGCTGGTGGACGTCAGGTAGCAGGTGGCACCTGGATCAGAAGTAGTCGAATTCCCCGATGGAGTTGGAGCAGGAGTGATCGTCGACGCGATTGTGATCGTTGGGGAAGAAGAGGAAGAGTTAGTGGGCACTGTCACGTCCGGTAAGGAATAGCACAGAAAAAAAAAGCTAAAATCGAATCAAGTGAAAGGGCGGAACTTACCGCTTGAAGCTGAAGCTGTGGGCGAAGGCGACCCTGTTGTCGGCGTTGCCGAAGAACCACCAGTAGAACCCGAGGGTTGAGTGCCACCTTGGGCTGCGCCACTACCAACGAAGGCAGCTATAGCGGGACCAGGGAAGACGTAGTCCACAGGTGTGTCGTAAACCTACCACTGGTTTTGAGGTTTCATTCACAGAAGCAGATAGAAAGGCTCACGCTGGGGTCATAAACACCTGGGTCGGTGTTTGAGTAGCAGCCGGGGAGTTGACATTCTTCGCTGCTGGTTGCCGCACCAGTCCCCGAGCCTCCAATGCTAAGTTGGATGCAGCCCGGGTAGAACTCCGCGCCGCCCTCCGACACGGCATTCTGAAGGCAGATGAGCTCCGAACGGAGGAGGTAGTTTCCAGGAGCAATGCTGGAAGGGATGGTCACATTTGCAGGCATCCCCTCCACTGTCGTTCACAGATTCAGTAAAAAGCCGATTCCATCATCTTACTTTATAAGGTGACGCACTGATGTTGGCCTGATACCAGGTAGAGTTGTTCGGTGTTACAACACCGAGCTCCGAGATCTTGAACCACTCTGCATCGGTAGAATCATAGGACGAACAAGAGCCATCGCATTCCGTCATGTAATGCATGATAGGTCCAACTTCGTGAGGCCACTGTCAAGAACCTTAACCTCCGTAGGAAGAATAGAACAGTGGAGGACGCACATTCGAATCGCCGGTAGCGCCACCAACCCAATGAACCTGGATCTGGCTTCCTGGATTGGCATTGGCAACATTCGCAGCTAGGGTCGCATTCATGCCACAGTTGAGGGACGGATTAGACGTGTCTTGGACGGGGGAAATCGTCGAGACCTAATTCGCGAATGAGGTCAAATGCGGAACAGAGCAACTCAGGTGGAAGAACTGACCTGTCTGATGATACTCGGGCTCGTAGTGCCACCTGGCCGATTTCCGGAATACGATGTACCATCGATGGTCACGGACCCAATGTACCCGTGGGCTGAGACAAAAACGGGTAACAAACCTACGGCACAGAGGAAAAAGAGAATGTTTGTCATCTCGAGAAGAGGGATCGATGAGGAAGAGTGAGTGGTGGGCTCGCTCAGCGGGCCGCCTAAGTAAAAATCAGCACAAAGAGGGTATGTGAGAGCACAGACAAAAGACGTAAAACAAAGGCGGATCTACTTATAGTCCTTCATTGGTGTGCGCATGGTTGTGGGGCGGATGCTGCACAGCGCGGCCACTACAAAAGGATGCATAATTACACCTGCTAGAACGGGTATCAAACCCACATTCGGTTGTGTGCATTGTCCGCCTCGAGGCAAGCGCCTCATGCTCCGACGATATGAACAACATGCCGGTGTCAACAGAAAAGGCTATTTTGCACTACAGTAAACCACAATGAATGAAGGGACCGCTAGTGTAGAACAAAGACTCGGCGCAGTCGCAAAGCCGGCACTGGGAAAGGACCGGGATGCTGCAGCGCCACTGCAGCTATTCCACTCAACCAATTTGCACCATTCGTTGCTAATCGGATATTGATGCATGCACTTTGCACAAGGGTTTTACTGAGTGCTCACCATGACAACTGACATTATCGGGCTAAGCGTTCACCCATGTGGTCGCTCTTGCTCCGTGTCCGTCTCCAGTACCAACTGCATGCAGACCGCACATTCAACCCTGATCTCACTGCGAGGTTCATCTCGGAATCTCGAAAGGAATGTAAAGGTGGAACATGCGGGATTGAGCGCGTGAAGAAAATCTCCGAAGTTCAGTTTGCGCATGATACATAACCATTGCGTCAGACGTAGGTCGCCGTCCAGGTAGCATGGTAAGGACAAACTGCTGAGTCGCTTCCAGGGATGGGCGCTGAACGGCGTTTAGCAACTCGCATCTGAGTCGATGTCGATGAATCGATGACATGACCGAGTCGCGGTCTGCACAATCGAGACTGATAACCACTGGGCTTGTGAAATTCATGTGTGCTTTCGACAAGGGATAACGATGTCGTAGATTAGACGCCAGGATTGGTTGATGAAGATGACAAGAACAGATGAAGGATAGTCTTGCCGATCTGTTATCCACACCCTGAGCTTATCTTTGTCCTTTGTGCAAATATTGTGACTTACCAGGTAGACATGCAGCCCTAGCGAGGCACGCACGTCACACGGAGAAGTCACTCTACCCTTCGAACGACACGTACGAAATCCATGTTACATAAATCCGTGATCGATTCAATATCAGCAAAACACTCGGGAACCTTGCGATGTTTTTCCACACCACAAACACGCTCACTCACCTCAAATTTCGGGGAGATCCACGCACCAACCCGTCCAGTGCATGATATCCCGCTCTTCATGGTTTGCGGCATGAACACCTCCGAGGTAGATAACCCCGTCACTCAAAGGTTGTGCGTTGGGTGAGACTCTAAAGCCGTGAGGATGTCATTTCTGACCGCAGCGAGCGCAAAGACAAAAAAACGACGGAGATGCCGGACGAGAGGCCATGTGGCTCGCACGGAAAAGATCGGCCTTGTGTACATAGTCGGTGGATTGATGTAGGTGTTGGTCACTCGAACAAACCCGACGATGTTTGGCAGAATCGCCGGCCCCGCTGGATGCGCACAGCGTCGCTGCAAGAGAAGATCCCCGACTCGACAGGCGTATTGACAGAGGTTTGGAAGTGCGAGTGCAGTGAGCGTTTTCGTCTGAAAAATTTCCAGCGGGTGCCAAGTGTGTCGTTATGGTGTATTTTCGACAATGGTGTTGCCAAGTCGACAAACGTCACCATTTTCAACTCTATTGTTCGACTCCACTGAAATGTATAAAAACTTTGACCGCCCCGTTCGTCTCCCCAGGCCGTCCTTTCTTTGGTGTCTGTCACTCCCGATCTACAGTCTTTTCATCGGTCTTCTCTGCTCGCTGTGCGGGTCCAACTCGAAATCATGTTCACGTCCTCGCTTCTCGCTCTCCTCCTTCCTGCTCTTGTGTCGGCCCACGGTTATGTCAACAAGATCACCATCGACGGCACAGTTTACCAAGGCAATTCTGTCGGGACCACGCCGACGACCAGCTCTGTCATTCGTCAGATCGACACCAATAGCCCTGTCAAGGGTGCCACCAACCCCGATCTCAACTGCGGCACAGGCGCCACGCTGGCTGCTGACGTCGCCAACGCCAATCCAGGTAGCACCGTCCGGGTTTACTGGGCCGGTGGCACCACCGGCACCTCCTCCGTCAGTTCCCTTTCTCTCTTCATGGCACGTCGGGGACGCGTACTCATGTTTCCAGTGGCCCCATAATGTGGGTCCGATCATGCACTACATGGCTCTGTGCGATGGTTCCTGCGCGAATTACAACTCGAGTGGTGCCAAGTGGTTCAAGATCATGGAACAAGGTCTCCAACCTGGTAGCACAAATTGGTACCAGGCCCAACTTCGTAAGGCCTTTGCCTCTCTTCCGGACCAATATTCACCCACGTTTCAGAGTCTGGGTCCCCAGCGACGGTCACTATCCCCAGCAACCTTGCTCCAGGAAACTACATGCTTCGTTCTGAAATCATCACGCTCCAACTTGCCATGACCGAGGGCGGTGCAGAGTTTTACCCCTCCTGCATGCAGTTGTCCGTCGGTGGCTCTCAAACCGGCCAGCCCTCGAGCAGCGACGAAGTCACTTTCCCTGGTGGCTACTCCGACACCGATCCCGGAATCCTGGTAGACGTAAGTCCGGTGTGCGATTTGCTCCCCCCCACGCCATTGATGGTTCTCTCCAGGTCTACGACTCACTCTCCAATTACACTTTCCCTGGCCCACCCGTCGCTTCGTTCATCTCGGGTGGTTCCAGCTCTGAATCCTCGACTGGTTCAGGATCCTCTTCCGCCTCTGCCGTGCCTTCTCCTTCGGCCGCTCCTTCCTCTGCTCCTTCGCCCTCTGTCCCCGCTGCGCCTTCTTCTCCGGTCGTGCCTTCCTCTGCTCCTTCACCCTCTTCCTCCGAGCCCGCCGACCCTTGCCCTCCGGTTGTGCCTTCGTCCTCTCCCTCCATCCCCGCTGCACCATCCTCTCCAGTCGTGCCTACCTCTGTTCCTTCGCCCTCCAACCCCGCAGAGCCTTGTCCTCCGGTGGCGCCTTCCTCTGTTCCTTTACCCTCGCCCTCCGAGCCCGCAGAGCCATGCCCCTCGGTTGCGCTTTCCTCTCCTCCTTCGGTGCCTTCCAACCCTGTTGCACCTTCCGCTCCAGCCCCCCCTTCGTCTGTGCCTTTGGCCCCTTCTTCGCCTGTGAACGTCGGAGGCAGCGCACCTACCTCAGTTGTCCTCTTGGCTCCTTCGCCCTCCTCTACCGGCGGGTCAGGCTCCGGGTGCATGCGTAAGCGGATGCACAAACGCCGCTACCCTCCCTCGCACTGATCGCGCTTACCTCGGCCCTCTCCTCGTTCCCTCTCTGTGGCAGGGTTTGATCTCTTTCTGTTGTTGCTTTCCTTCTTTCCGTTCGTCATTGATACCGTACCCCTGGATGGGGTGCGGACATTGTCGCAAAATAGCGATTCATTGTAATTGGTACGCATATATGCGTAGAAATGTCGGGCTCGACGCCCGGTCACACTGCACGAGTCCAGCCTGGGGCCAGTGAGTGCGGATGTAAAACATAGATGCAAATAATGTGTAGCTTTAGTACGTGCATGAATCAGCATGATAGTGTCGTTTGTTTTTCGCTTAGATTGGGATGGCATGTCGATCTTCTGTCATGTCAAGTCGAGTGCCAAGCTGTCAGTGTCCCCCCCATTACTGCCAGCAGCGCCTTGGCAACGGGAGCGATCGACGACTCGGAGCCTTCGAATTCATTCGTTGCCCAAATCGTACAATGCCATCCTAGAGAACCAGTACACGCAGATACAAATCACACACATAACATCGGTCACGAGCCCCCACTCCATACATCCTTGGTACATACAGTGACCTATACCCTCCTTCAGGGACCGACAACGGGGACCGGCATGTTGGGTGGCAGGGGCCACCAAATGTGATCGCCGTCCGCGGCAGCGAGGAGCCACAACAGCAAACACTCGAACACGTTCGGGACCGGGAAACACGGCTGCGCGACGTCTTGGGCGGAGACGGCCATGTCCCGGGGGAAGACGGGCGCGCGGAGGTGCGTCGTCACCTTTGCGCGGTGCATGTCTGCCAATGGACGAACAAGGGAATGGGCATTAGGTGAGACCTCGGCGAGGTGGGGGAGGGCTGCGTGGAGAGACCCACCGGTACTCAGGGTCCCGAACACCCACGCGTCGTAGGAGGTCAAGATAAAGAAGCGGCAGTTGTGTTTCAGGCACATGTCCCATATCTAGCGGGACAAGGTTGGCGTGCGAGCGATCAGACGAGCGTAAAGGTGAACTCACGACGGCCCATAGAACGTGAACGGGTATGGGAGGTGCGGTGCGGGCATTGGGGATCAGATCGAGATCGCAATCTGGCTATTGTCGTCGTCAACGGGTGGTCGAGAATACGTGGCGTATGAGACACTTACAACGCCTATGCGAGTAAACTCTTCGAGGTCGTCGAACTGGATAGTCCATGGAGCAACTACCACCACCAAGAGCGAGAGCTCATCGGTGGGAGCTCCGTAACCCGGCTGGCATCCATCTGATAAGCCCCCTCGCATTGAAAACGGAAAAGATACACCGACCAGAGCGATCAAGTCGAACAACCCCGCGTTCCGGACGGGACACAGATGGTTCACATCGTCGAATGTCATGCGCGCGCACACCTCGTGTTCGTCGGGAATGTTCAGAAAGAGTTTGGCTGCTTTAATGACAGTACGCAGGGGATACATCTGCAAGAATTTTGTCACATCCGAGGGGGCGCTGAGCCGGCAGTCATCGATGAAAACCGCGTCGTCTTCGTCCAGCGAACAGTAAGCGGTGTCCGGCAGGGACAAGTCGGCAAGTTTCTCCTGATCCACGAGCGCCGCGGTGATCTGCGCATCGCGCAACACTTCGTTCACTGTGTCGTTCCCGTTGAGTAACGACAGGATCATGGTCAGCGGAGACACGCGAAACTGGCACGTACATATGGCGAAGCCATGACGGAGGTCCCAGTCAACGATACGTTGAACCAAGTAGAGCGTCCGCGTCCGAGGGGGCCGCACGAGCCCCCGGAGGAACGACCGTTCGCTGAAACGCGCTGACGCGTTGACCGGCGCGCCGAGCTTGTACGCCGGCATCCACAGCTGCGCCAAATACACCTTCAGCGGATGGGACCACACGATCGTTTGCGCGCGCTGCACTCCTTCTGGCGTTGCCGGTCCCGTGCCGCCACGAGCACCCGCAAGGTGGTGCGACCGGGTGGCGGTACTGCGAGGTTGCCGATCGGGGAGATCGACAGCGGGGTAGGGCCATGGGTGAAGGGCGTAGCGCTCGGCGACGCGGGTGCGGGAGGGCCCCGGCACGCAGGGTTCCCTGTAAACCTCTGGCTGACGCGAATCGCCTTGTTTCCAGCCGGGCGGGTAGACCATGGTGTATTTGTATCCGTCGTCGTAGACTGTACGGGTGAAGCCTTGCATGATGGCAGTTTGGTATGGCCATGCCTTGCGTGCGATGGGCTTTTATGAGTGCTGGAGTAAGACAAAGGACGTCAAAGGTCTTTGTGCCACCGGAATGTTTATTGCTGGGGCCATGATGGACTCAGCTCCCGAAAGAGCGATCCGGTCACACGGTAGAAGAGTCTTCTCCAGATAAAACCGAGGGCACACGAATGCTGGGTTCAATGTCTATAAATGCAACCACCATGATTTATTATAATCCCACTTCTCTAACAAAGGCTACTCTGGTATACAAAAGTTGTCCAGACACAGGGGTGATAAAAATTAAGATGGCAAGGAGTACAACTCAGCCTTGGTACAGATCACATTTATGTTGGCCTCATCAGCAAAAGTGCCTAAATCTTGCAAGGCATCCATGTATGTGAGTGAGCTGCAGTTTGAATGGGCTAAACAAGGCAGTAAAATAAATCACTTGGCAGGAATCAAACCTGAGCATACATTATAGACCATAACTGCAAGTCTATGGGACCAACATTAACTTAGCCTGGTGTGCCAACTAAGTATGATATCACCTTGTTGCTGGACCATTTTTTCAGGAGATAACCCAAATGTGAAGGGACAAAGGAATGTAGCTCAGGTGGAAATGCTCACCTGGTTGATGAACAGAGTGGTAAGATCAAGAGGTAGTTGGATCTCTGAGAGACTCAGGAGAAACAAATAAAGAGATAACTTGTTAGATTAGATGATCACTAAACTGATCATCTTATATATGTAACAGTATTGTTTGTATCTATGTATGAAAGTAACCATAGACAGAAACAATCTAGAAGATCAAGTAAGAGTTCTAAATAACTATCCAGTAGCATATAGAACTCTAGGTATGGCGTGCTATGACATTATAAGTCTAGAACATTACTAACATGAATAGTGTCAGCCAAAGTCTAGACTAAAGGTCTGGATCAGATAAGATAAAATAATATCAAGAAATATCTGATCTGATAGGGGCTAATATAGATTGTCATCTATATTCTCAACACTCCTCACTGTTCATGTTGGAAATGGGATTAGCATAAGCATCTTCCTTCCTTCAAGAAACTTAAGTTTCCCTAAGTTCTTGGTAAAGATATCTGCAAACTGAGTATTTGTGGTAACATAGAAAAGTTCTACTTCACCAAACTCGACA
Source organism: Boletellus pseudochrysenteroides (assembly GCA_038090975.1). Classification (NCBI taxonomy): domain Eukaryota; kingdom Fungi; phylum Basidiomycota; class Agaricomycetes; order Boletales; family Boletaceae; genus Boletellus; species Boletellus pseudochrysenteroides. The sequence continues at coordinate 15,585 of JBBPNQ010000281.1, forward strand.
GCTTCATGAATATAATGCTTAGGAATGCAAACATATTTTGTATGACCTTCTTGTGCTGGATTGGATGTTAAAAAGATAGCTCCTTGATTATTCATGCACATAGGTATGCATGATAATGGTGTTATGCTTGGACCTGGTGGACACAAGCGTAGACTTGAATTGACTAAGACAAGTGGAGCTCACTAGAGCGAGGTCGTTCCCAACTATAGGGATGGTGACTGAGACGAAGGTATCCCCTACTGTAAGGGCTGAGACAAGTGTAAGCAACCGCTAGATCCTATACAGGACTAGGGTCACTGACGTTTGAACTTGTGAGGAAAGGGATGCAAGGGAGATCTAGGGGGATTCTCACAAGAACTTGACTAGAGTTCTTGGGGCGATGGGATTCAGGTTTATATAGAATACAGTTGTTTGTACATATTGACTACATGGTCTGTGCACGTGTAGGCTAGAACATTCTAGGCTATAGCGGAGATTAATGAGGCTATGCGTGGCTATGTAGAATGGAAGAGAAGGGATTTGAAGATTAAAAGAGTGAGGCGTGATGTCATAGTGACATCATAGGTCTAGACTGGGTCATGTGACTGGTTGTTACGATCTACCGGTACCCCTATTCTTTTCCTCTGTTATGCTTCGTCTTGGACATATCTTTCCTTTCACGCGATTACCACTCCACCATTCCATAACGTTCCACAATGTTCCATTTGTCTTGTAATCGCGCTTACTCCTCCATCTGATGCCTTCGCTTCTGTATGACTAACTTCCCTTCACTTTGTCATCTCGATTACTCTTTCTTCCGATGCCGTCGCATCCATTTACTTCTTGGATGTTCTATGACCTTCCATACTTTTCCCGCGACTCGAGTATAAATACCCTCATAGCACTAGTTGTAACCCAACCTAGTTCTACTCGAACTATCACTCTTGTCTCACTCCCTTCGTCCAGGCTCTTTAGCCTTCCCTTAGTCGCCGCTAGGACCTTCAACCTAGGGCATTCCTTAGTCCTCAGTCCTGTCCCATAGTTGGGATCATCTCAAGTCCTTCATCGCATCCCTATAGTTAGGGACTCCCTTGTCCTTGTAAGCCTCACTCGTCTTCGACGATTCGAGTCTACGCTTGAGCCTACCAGGTCCAAGTGTAACACCGGTCATGTGCTAGTCGTTGAAGGAAAGTTCTAAGTCCAAAAGATAAGCTAGGTGCATTGATAAGGTGTCCGCGAGGGTTATGATAGGGGCTAAGGAGTGCGTTTGTAACACCACCCCCTGTCTAAGACTTGACTTCCAGGCGAGAAAAGACGTTGTGGTCCGCGGGCATTGGTTCGTAAGAGTTAAATAGAGAGTGAAAGGCTTCGGTTGTCATATGTAAACGCCGAGGGGCCAAGGGGTGGGACGTGTAAAAGTCCGTTATTGCGTCCTTAGCATGTGATAAATTACTTTCCGGTTCCCACGTACAGCCGGAGTCGTTGTATCCCTTCCAATGAACCAAGAACTCCACCTTACTTCGTTTAAGGTGTGAGTCAACTAAATAATCAACTTTGTATTCACTATCCCCTTTGTCTGTGACGACAAGAGGGCCAGGGGCGACAAGGGGTTGTCCCAGCAATGTCTCCCGATAGGGCTTAACGCATAAGATGTTAATTACGGGATGGATTTTCATAGAAGATGGCAACCGGAGTTTGACCGCATTACTCCTGATTAGGTCCATAATGACGTAGGGGCCCAGCCACCATTCCGTAAGCTTCTTAGAAGCATGAGGAAGTCGTAAATTAGATGTAGAAAGCCAGACCTGCTGGCCGAGGGAAAAGTTGTGGGGTGCCGATCGTTGTTTGTCAGCCTGTGTTTTCATGGCGTCCTGCACCTTCTTCATAGAGGTTTTGGCTTGGTCAAAGGCCGTAGAGAAGTCAGATGTGAAAGCGTTGGCAGCTGGTGCCTTGCTGTTTGCAGGTTTGATGCCCATTCGGGGGGTATACGAATGGGTCAGGGAGAAAGGGGTCTTATTGGTAGATCCTGCTACCCGGTTGTTGATCGCAAACTGGGCCAGGGCGAGCCACTGTGGCCAGTCTTCTTGTCTTTCGGCGCAAAAAAGGCAGAGGTATGTAGAGATCTCCCGATTCATGTGCTCAGTTTGTCTGTCGGTCTGAGGGTGGTAAGCTATGGACATTTTCAGGTCTATTTTTAGGACCTTTGCAAGCTCTTTCATTACATCGGCAGCGAACTGCGGGCCGCAGTCAGATACTATTGTTTTAGGAAGCCTGTGGTGCTTCCATACGTTGTCTCAGTATAATTGGGCCATTCCTAAGGCCGTCACGGTTTTAGTGGTGGGAATGATCTCGACTGACTTGGAGAAACAGTCAACCACCACTAGAATAGTGTTACGACCTACTGGTACCTCTACCTTTTTCTTGATACACTTGACCTTGGACTTATCTTCCATTTCACGCGATTACCCTTCCACTATTCCATGACGTTCCACAACATTCCATTTGCTTCGTAATCGCGCTTATCCCTCCATCCGATGCCATCACATCCATATGACTAACTTCCCTCTACTTCGTCATCTCAATTACTCTTTCTTCCGATGCCATTGTATCCCTTTACTTCTTGAACGTTCTATGACTTTCTTTACCTTTCCTGCAACTCGAGTATAAATACCCTCGTAGCACTAGTTGTAACCCAACCTAGTTCTACTCGAACAATCACTCTAGTCTCATTCCCCTTGTCCAGGCTCCTTAAGCCTTCCCTTAGTCGCTGCTAGGATCACCAACCTAGGGCATTCCTCAGTCCCCATAGTTGGGAATACACTTGTCCTTGCAACAGGAAACCTTGTCGCTCTAGTGAGCCGCCTTTGTCTTCGCCGATTCGAGTCTACGCTTGAGCCCGCCAGATCCAAGTGTAACAAATAGAGTCTTTTCCATCAACAGTGGGAAAGTCCATGACGAAGTCTGCCAAGATATCTTCCCAGGGGCCCTGAGGTATGGGAAGGGGCTGAAGTAAGCCCAGGGGTGCCTTGTTTGAGGGTTTCATTCTGGCACAGCGGTCACACCGCGCTGTGTATTCCTTGACTTGTTTGGTCATCCCTGGCCACGTGTAGTATCGTCGTACGTGTTCCAGGGTTTTCTCATTCCCAGCGTGACCTACTACCGGCGAGTCGTGGTATTGTGTGATGATATCTTGATGTAAGGTGTCAACATCGGGGACCACGATCTTATCTTCTTTTCACTCTAATCCGTCTGCATCGAGCGTTGACCCATGGGAGGGGTTTTCCTTTTGGGCTTCTTTGACACATTTTAGGATCTTCTCCTTGCCGCCATGGACGCGTGTCAATTCTACTCCTTGGATTCTTTCGGCTGGAAGAATCTGAACCTGTGCATTATCTTGCTCAATGCCGATAGCATGATCTTCTCGGCGAGAGAGCGCGTCTGCTTTTCCCATGGATGTTCCTGGCTTCTTTACTAGTAGGTAGTCGAACCGGGACAGGTACTGGGCCCACCGGGCCTGCCTCCGATTTAGATCTTGCTTAACCATAAAGTATTGGAGGTTCGCATGGTCCGTCCAAATTTCAAACTGGAATTTTGCCCCTTCGAGGTAGTGGTGCCATTGCTTGAGTGCAAGGATGATTGCCAACATCTCCTTATCCACGATAGGGTAGTTCCGTTGTTCCGGTATCATAGCATGGGAAGAAAAGGCCACCGGATGCCATTTTCCCTCTTTCTCAATTGACAATACACCGCCTGTTGCAAAGTCTGAGGCGTCTGTCTCCAGCCAGAACCTTTGATTGTTGTCTGGGTAGGCGAGCACTGGAGCTGTGGTGAATCTTTGCTTTAAGTGTTGGAAGGCGGTGTCTTCCTTTTCCAACCACACCCATGGTTGGTCTTTCTTGGTTAGGTTGTTAAGGGGGCGACTTATCTTGGAGAAGTCTTGAATGAATCTCCGATAGAAGTTTGCTAACCCTAGGAAGCTTCGTACTCCTTTGACGTTATGTGGCGCAGGCCACTCGAGGATTGCCTTAACTTTGTCTTGCTCCATCTTAATTCCTTCTTGGGAGACGATCATTCCTAGGAACTCGACTTCTTTGGCAAAGAAGGAACACTTTTCTGGCTTGGCAAACAAGTCATTCTCTTGTAGTCGTCAGAGTACCTCCTTTACTACTTCCACGTGTTCTTCGCGGGTGCTGGACGTGAATACCATTATGTCATCAATGTAAACGACTACGCAAGTTTCCATATCGGCGTAGATCTCATTCATCATGGTTTGGAACGTGGCCAGGGAATTACACTGCCCGAAGAACATGACTGTGGGTTCGAAGCTCCCGTGGTGGCAGACAAAGGCTCCTTTCCATTTGTCGCCTTCCCTAACTCTTATGTTATTGTACCCCCATCAGAGGTCAATTTTGGTGAACCATGTGGACCCTTTTACCTTGTCCACTAATTGGGAGATCAACGGAAGAGGGTAATTGTTCTTCACTGTCCACTCATTTAAGTAGCGGTAATCTTGTACCATATGCTTCTTGCCATCTTTTTTTGGTATGAAGAAGACTGGCGAAGTTTGGGGTGATTTGGAGGGGCAAATGTAACCTTTTCGTAATTGTTCATCCACGAATTCGAACACCTCCTTCTGCTCCTCAACCAACAAGGGGAATACTCTTCCCTTTTTAGGCATGAATCCTTCTTTTAGATCTATGCAGTGGTCCCAGGGTTTCCTCGAAGGGAGTCGTTCTGAGACCTTCTTTGAAAACACTTCTAGGAATTCGTGGTACTCCTTGGGAATTTGTTCTTCCAGGGGTAGATCCACTGTCGGTTGTTTCTTTTCTAACGCCTTTATTTTAGCGTAGGCGTATGGTGCGTTATGTAGTTCCTGCTCCTCAAGGGTCTGTAGGGACGTAGGCCTATCGGAGAGGAGGTAACACGTTTTTGGGCATCTGGTCATTTTTACCGTGCCTTTGCTCCAGTCTATTTTGGGATTGTGTTTTTGTAACCACGTGTGTCCCAGGATTAGGTTGTTCCTTCCTAGGTTGGTTACCTCGGCAATTACATGCTCCTGGTGCCCTTGGTATTCGATAATTAATTCTGCCTTATGGGTGATGGTCCTGGCCGAATTTTGAGTTCCGTCCACATTATATACGTAGAGTGGTCTTTCGATTTTTGAAATGGGCAGTTTCTTGGCCTTGACCCATTTTTGATCAATGAACACCCCGTTTGCTCCACTGTCTAGCAGAGCTTTGCACGGCATTCTCTTCTCTTTGTTTGTTAATGGACAGACGTTGATGTCTACCAGTACTTCGTTTTTGATATTGAAGGACCTTATACAGATCCGCTCCAGGGTTTCTTTGGCAGCCTTTTCTTTATTCATTAAAACGGAATTAAGCGTGCATTCCCGTGCACTGAGCCCATCTAGGGACCCCATCTCGGTAGGACTATTTACATCACTACATTGTTCTTCCTCAACCCTAGCGCTAAGAGCAGCATAGCGATTGTAGGAACTACTTCATACTAAGTCCTTTCCTTGTCTCTCGGCAAACTCCACGCTTACAGCAGCAGACGTCTTACCGAAACTTCTTTTGCTACCATTGTCCTTGGGAACTTGAACACCCGGTTTGTTCAAGCTCCGAATTCTTTTCCCTGCCGTTTCATTTCACTTACTTGCATGTCGTAAAAGTAAGCTTTCATCTCATCGTAGTTTATATTTTGTATGAGTCGAGAATGTCCTTGAGCGCTTGGCGGATGCGAGCCGCTTGTTTCAGACAGAGGTCCTGTTGAACCCTCCATTGTGCATAGTGGAATATATTTTGAGCACCTTCTTGTATGCCCTCCCTCAAGGAAGTGACATTCAGTGCATTCCCGTTTTGGGATGGGACAAGCCCATCTGCCATCTCTCTTAGCTTGATGGCCTTCTTTTCTGCAGTTGAAACATTTGGGCTTATCACGGCCCACCGCACTGATGTCCATTGGCTCCCCTCGTCCTCCAAAGGTCCTCAACCCTGAGGGAGTTCCTTGGGTTGGGGGGGCATACCTTGTCCTTGCAAGGCGGAAGGCCTCCATCGAGTTTCTGACCTTGGTGATTTCGTCAATGTATGCGAGCACTGACATCCTTCTTCGTCCGTTTAGGTAAATCTGCCTCATGATTGGTTCGGCAGTGTTTCTCTCCAGGAGGCGGACTCCTTCTGAGTCCATGACTCCAGCTTCTTGGTAACATGCGAGCCAGCGCGTGATGAAGGTCTGGACTTTTTCGTCCCCTTTCATAAAGCAGCGCTCCAGGCACTGTTTGGTGAGATTGGCTTCATTGGCCATCATAAACCTTTCCTTTAGTAGTGTTGCGATTTCTTCCTCATCGGGCCATCCAAATTGGGACCCCCCAAGGTACTTTTTGATCTGGACACGAGCCCATTGATCCGCATGGTT
>JBBPNQ010000282.1:0-21749 GCA_038090975.1 Boletellus pseudochrysenteroides
CCCGCCCCCGCGCCCACGCTCTCTACGTGCCCGCACCGTGCCCACGACCGCGGCCCAGCTCGCGCCCGTCGCGATCAGGTGCGGTGCGACCTCCCCGACACCAAGCACCGTCCCGCCCGCGCAATCGGTCTCCCACCGACGCACACGGCACACGGACTGCACGCTGGACACGCCGGCGAGGACCCCCCCCGCCGCGGACGATCTCCCGTCGGGGCCGGTGGTGTTGCTCGCATGCACTTATCTTACTGCACGTGACCTCTGTATCACGCGTCCTTGAGCGCGTTCACAGCCGTCGCCGTCGCCGCCTGGCCAAGTTACATCAGGCCATCAGGCTCCACCTTCTCCATGGCCACCCTCGAGTACTCCTCACGCGCACCTGAGCCTCTTGCCTACCCCTCCCTCTCGCCCCACCTTCTTCTCGCCTCCAACGAGCCCGATTATCTCCGTCTTATCCTTTCCTCAAAAGTCTACGAGGTCCTCAAAGAGACCCCTCTCGTCTTCGCCCCAAATCTCAGCACGAAACTCGGAAACCAGATATGGCTCAAGCGAGAGGATCTACAAGAGGTCTTCAGTTTCAAAATTCGCGGTGCCTACAACTTCATGGCAAACATCCCCGAGGAAGACAGATGGAAGGGTGTCGTCACATGCAGCGCTGGTTAGTGTGCGTATCATGCATACGCGATCATTCCTCGCTCTTATCGCAGTGCGTGCTCATCGACACACATCTCTCTCAGGCAATCATGCTCAAGGCGTTGCCCTCTCCGGAACAAGGCTCGGCATACCATGCACCATCGTCATGCCAAAAGGTACCCCCTCCATCAAAGTTGCCAATGTCCAACGTTTAGGTGCAAAGGTCGTCCTTCATGGATCTGACTTTGATGAGGCCAAGGCAGAGTGCGCTCGCCTTGCAGCCGCGCATGGCCTTACTTTCGTTCCGCCTTATGACGACCCTTTGGTCATTGCCGGCCAGGGCACCACCGCCATGGAAATCCTCAAGCAGATACCTGATTCCGACAGTCTGGATGGTATTTTTGCTGCCATCGGTGGTGGTGGTTTGGTCGCTGGCATCGCCGAGTACGTCAAACGCATTGGAAACCCCAGAACCAAAATATACGGCGCAGAAACCGTCGACGCCGATGCCATGTACCAAAGTTTGCAAAAAGGCCACCGCGTGACGCTGGCCGAAGTTGGCCCATTCAGCGATGGCACAGCCGTCCGACAGGTTGGCGCAGAGCCGTTCCGCATTTGTCAGCGCCTCTTGGACGAAATCGTTCTTGTCGACAATGATGAGCTTTGTGCTGCAATCAAAGACATCTTCGAGGGTAAGTTTTCAAGATCAGCTTGCATCAGTCCGTGTTTTGATGACCACCTTTTTTTTGTTGCAGAAACTAGGTCGATCACTGAGCCAGCAGGGGCGCTCGCTCTTGCGGGGCTGAAGCACCACATCATCTCCAACAAATTGATTGGTGCTCAGAAAAAGTTCGTTGCAGTTGTCAGTGGCGCAAACATGAACTTTGATCGTTTACGATTCGTGGCTGAGCGCGCAGAACTCGGTGAAGGCCGAGAAGCTTTGTTGAGTGTCGAAGTTCCTGAGAAACCCGGCAGGTGTGTCCTCATCGTCACCTGTCGTCACTCCTTCACAATTGGACATAGTTTTTTTGCACTCCATTCGATCATACATCCTCGATCCATCACGGAATTTGTCTATCGGTACAACTCACCGGACCTTGCACACATCTTCCTCTCATTCAAGCTCGAGTCCCTGTCACGGACGAATGAAGTGTCAGCAGTGCTAGATGCTATTCAACAAAAAGGATTCAAAGGATTTGACATTGGTGACAACGAGATGGCGAAGAGTCATACAAGGTATATGGTGGGGGGATGCACTGTTGTACCGGATGAGCGTCTATTTAGATTTGGTGGGTTCGTAAAGGGATCTATGTGCTTGAGGGTTCACCTGCGCCTCCAGAGTTCCCCGAGCGGCCTGGGGCCCTACGCAAGTTCTTGGAGGGCCTTCATCAAGGATGGAATATCTCTTTGTTCCATTATCGCAACCACGGTGCAGGTCAGTCACTCCCATTTGCGCCAACGCACCGCTTAGCTTGCACCCTTAGATCTTGGCAAGGTGTTGACAGGGATTCAGGTACCTCCTCAAGACTATGATCAATTCCAGCAGTTCCTGGACAAGTTAGGATATCATTATGTGGAGGAAACGAACAATGAAGTGTACAAGCGATACCTTAGAGGGTCTTAAATGGGGTTGGTAGATGTACTTAGTAGGAGAGTGGGAAAACGAGCAACTCGGGATTTGACGGCCATGATGGTCCCCGTCGTCCGCATCGCCTCGCGACCTGCCCACCGCGCGTTCTTTGTCCCGTCCTCGCGCGCATCATCCGATCCATGGCCGCTTGCCCACACTCCCCAGCATCTCTCCAGTACTGCCACACCCGCAGACATGCCTGCTCCTGAGCCTCTTCCCCGCCCAAATGAATCACTCGAGACAACGCGTGCACGCCTTCTCTATCAGTCACGCAAACGCGGAACGCTCGAGAGTGACCTTCTGTTGAGCACCTTTGCCCGAGACCACCTTTCTACCATGACCCGTACTGAGCTATCCGAATACGACAAGGTATTTGTTCCCCAGTCGTCTTTGCACCCCTGATGAACACCCCTTGTTTCCTGGCTTGCAGTTGCTCGATGAGCCCGACTGGGACATATACTACTGGTCGACAGGCAATCGCACACCGCCTGAGCGATGGTCCAACTCTTCCACCCTGGAGAAACTCAAAGTGCATGCAAGGAACGAGGGAAAGGTTGTGCGGAGGATGCCTCCTCTCGAATAACAGCAGGTCCAACTACTTAAAAGTAATAAAAGCACCCGAATAGACCTGTCAGATGTCACCCCGCATAGATCAAACTGCATGTTCAAGTGTGGCTCGGTTTATTCCACCAATGGCCAGTGAGCAAGCGCGTCGTCGCAGTAATTGGAAAGCCGAGGACGTATGTCGTGAAATGGCTAGGTATACGGTACAGATCTAGAATGTAAAGCACGGGTTCTGAGATGTGCACATGATTGCATCCTCAGGGGCAGATGCTAGCTGGCCTGTCGGGCGTGCTATATGAGCAGTGTACGAACGTGACTGATGTGAACACACCGTAGGTCAACGCCTGCCGTCCTGTACTTTGCCATAGAAGTTGTCAAAGACAACATAGGCGGTAAAGGCGACTGCGGCTATCCCAAAGCCGGGAAACATGCTAGAAAACATGGCACGATTGGAGAAGACGGGGTGTTTGCGCCACGCTTCTCTCTTGGCCCACGGATCACGGAAAAGTGGCGGGTTGGCCATGCTGTAGAATACACAGACTGAGCACGCCGACAAACGATCCCTTTTATAATGTTGCGCTGACCTTGTACTGACCAGAAAAGATGTTGATGGAGTGCAGCTTGGCACCTCCGTCCATGCCCGCAGTTACCACGTCACGTGCCTACCTGTTCAGGGCAGGTCTATATGAACTTGTCATTTCAACGGTCACAGCTCGGCAGCTGGCACCTTCCTTGACTTGTCCCTCTCCGCGTTTCTCCGCTTCTGCTGTCCGCCTTGACCCCAATACATCCTTTGCGATCCACCCTATTCGTTTGCCGACTCTGGCATGTCTTCAGACGAAGATAAGCCCCTCACTGCCCTTACTGGCGCTAATGGGAACGGCCACGTCACAATCAATGGCAACGGTCTCACAAATGGTGATGCAGACGACTCTCCAATGAGTGAAGACGACACGCCATTGGTATGTGTCCGTTGAACGCTCCATTTTATATCACCCCCTTATATTTTTCTCTAGTCCCAGGCCAATGGCGTTCAGACCCCCGGCAAATCACGACCGCGAAAACGTGCCGCAGCCCAAGGCTCTGATAGTGAGGATGATGATGATATCCCACTTGCTTCCTCGCCTGCTAAGAAAACCCATTCCACTGTCGTACGTCACGAATCACACACTACCACTGCCATCGCTTCCAATGGCAAGGGGGAGAGTGACAGCGATGCTGCCTTAGCCATCCTCAAGCGTAAACGCGCCTCGAATAGCAAGGTTAAAGCGCCGCCGAAGAAGAAAGTCAAGAAGGAGGAGCGATCTGAGGCTAGGGAGTCCTCCGCTTCAGATAACGAGCCCTCGACGAAGAAGCGTTCATCAGGCAAGGCAACGGTCAAGACCGAAAGCGACGTGGAGATGAAGGACATCAAGCCGAAACAGAAGAGGGCTTCGAATAAAAAGGCCAAGGAAGAAGATGTCTCTTCTGAAACCCCTCGGGCGAAGAAGGGGAAGAAGAAAGAGGAAGAGGACGCCGAGGAAGTCTTTCGGTGGTGGGAGGAGCAAGCTAACGGGGATGGTGAGGAGAAATGGCAGACGCTCGAGCATAATGGTGTTATATTTCCACCTCCTTATGAACCGCTTCCCTCGCATGTGAAGATGAGGTATAAAGGTCCTAATCTGGTCGTATCTTACGTTTTGCCGAACAACGCTGACGATTTAACTCAGGCAAGGAGGTTGACCTCCCGTTAGAGTCCGAAGAAGTTGCCGGCTTTTACGCGGCCATGTTAGAGACAGATCATGCTCAGGACAAGACATTCAACAAGAATTTTTTCGAGGATTGGCTTAAGGTTTTGAAGGAGTATCCTCCCGTAAGCTCTGTTTGTTATTCGCAGCAACTTGAGTGGTAACTCTTCGATAGCGGAACAAAATTAAGATAACAGAGTTCGACCAATGCGATTTTCGCCCCATGTTCGAACACTTCGAAGCAGAGAAGGCGAAGAAGAAAGCGTCGAGTGCTGCTGAGAAGAAGGAGCTCAAGAAACAGAAGGACGCGATGGAGGAGAAATATATGTCGTGTCTACTTGATGGCCGGAAGGAGAAGGTTGGAAACTTCCGTGTAGAACCCCCAGGACTGTTCCGTGGTCGTGGTGATCACCCTAGGAAAGGCGCATTAAAAGTAAGATGCTCCGTTGACTTTTGACTAATCGGGGGGCGACCCCACTGACGTACGGAATAGTTCCGTGTTCGCCCCGAAGACATCACCATCAACATTGGCAAAGGAGCTCCCATTCCCATTCCCAACATGCCTGGGAACTGGAAAGGAGTAGTTCACGATAAAACCGTAACCTGGCTTGCCAATTGGGTGGAAAATGTCAACGGCAACTACAAGTACGTGTTTTTGGCCGCGGGTAGCTCGCTGAAGGGCCAGAGCGACATGTCGAAATTTGAGAAGGCCCGTGAGCTTAAGGTATAGAATCAATATCTTTCTTGAGGTGAAGTACTTATTCCCCATCAGAATCACGTTGTGAGAATCCGCGCAGATTATCAAGCCGACTTGAAGAGCAAGGTCATGGCAGACAGACAGCGGGCGACCGCCATGTATTTCATCGATCGACTGGCCCTTCGTGCGGGTAACGAGAAAGGTGAAGATGAAGCAGATACGGTTGGCTGTTGCTCGCTGCGCTGCGAACATGTCACGCTGGAGGCTCCCAATTTCATTATCTTTGATTTTCTTGGTAAAGACTCGATCCGATACTACAACCGCGTTGCCGTGGAACCACAAGTGTTCAAAAACATTCGCTTGTTCAAGGATAATAAGGGAGAAAATGACAACTTGTTCGATCGTGTCAATGTAAATTCGCAGTTGAGCTCGCTGGCGCAAAACTAACTCGGGCAACGTTCCTAGACAAGTCTCCTGAACAAACACCTTGCATCGTATATGAAGGGCTTGACTGCGAAAGTGTTTCGTACGTATAATGCGTCCATAACTTTCCAGGAGCAGTTGGACGAGGGCACACCGAAGAATGTTACGGTTCAGGAGAAGTTAAACGCATACAACCACGCCAATCGCATGGTTGCCATACTCTGTAACCATCAAAGGAGTGCACCGAAGACCCATGAGCAATCCATGGGCAAGATGCGCGATCGAGTACGTAACTTGCCGTGGAGATTGCCCTGTGATATGCTTAACTGCCACCCAGCTCCGCTCTTTCAAGTACGATCGAATGAAGCTGCGTCACGTCCTCTTTAGCTTCGACTTCAAATACCAGAAAAATAAACTTTATGCTGATGACGAGTCGGACATAGACGAGGAATGGATTGAGGAACACGAGGAATCGTTGAGGACAAAGGATGTCGAGAAAGCGGAGAAGAAATTTGCCAAAGACAACGAGAAACTCGTCGAGGAAGGCGGCCAACCTCTGGACGATTCTGTCCTAAAAGACCGAATTGCCGTCATTGAGGCCGATTACAAGAGGCTTGCCAAGGAACGCGGGACAGGCAAGGCAGTTCTGAAGAGAGAGCGCCCCGTTGAGAAGATTGAAGAGGCTATTAAAAAACTAGACGAGAGGATCAAGACTTTCAAGTTGCAAATGGATGATCGCGAGGCCGGGAAAGAAGTTGCATTGGGCACAAGGTTGGTTGTATCTTGCACCTCTGTACTTGTGCGTGGTCTCCTGATCCTTGCCCGAAATACTACAGTAAGATTAATTACCTAGATCCTCGGTGATGACTGCCATTTCGTCCGTCGGGTGGGCAACTAACGTCCTAGCAGGATTACCGCCGCTTGGTGCAAAAAGCATGATGTCCCCATTGAGAAGATATTCTCCAAGACCCTTCTTAACAAATGTAAGCGACAACTTGTCAGCGTCAGCACTTGCGGGCTAACTTTCTCAAGTCCCATGGGCAATGGAAGCAGAAGAGGACTGGAAATTCTAAGTCGACGGACGATTCTTATATCATTATTATTTGTGCACTCCGTTGACTTGGACTCGAGTGATATACCGGCAGAAACTGTTGCCATCACTAATACAAGTATATAAATAATCCTGGCTTCGGAGAAATCGGCGTGTTTGGTCAAGTTTTCCTGCCTCGTTCTCACAAAAGGTGCACTTGCGCACACGACCAAACCACTTTCACGCTTTCGCCACGACCAGCCCACATCTCTCCTTGCATCATGAGCAGGCCAGCGGTGACACCCCCTCCTCAATTTGCGACCAAGTCCACCTTTGCTGCCCTTGCCGTCGAGAACTTGGAGTCGGATGAGGAGTTCGTTCAAGACGAACACGTCCAGCCGTCCTCAGACACGTACATCCCCGCTTTTACACTCAGATGCCTATGCACTCATTGCGTGCAAATAGCAGGGAACCTCCCAAGCTGTCAAAATCCCAACTCAAGAAGCTGCAAAAACAAGCGCGCACAGAGAAGCGGAAACAAGCAAAAGCCGCAGCCAAGGCTATAGCAGCAGAGAACTCACCGAGGATCACCCCTCCGTTAGAACAGTCCATCGCGCGTTCCGTGGTCCTCACTGACGAGGAGGTCCTCTCATCGGAAGCCGAGCAAGCGCCCATTAGATCCAGCTTTGAGATCGACCGGGAGGATGTTTCCCCTGCCGCAGAACCTCCACGATCTCGTTCTGAATGGAACAATAACGTTTCAACGGCTACGAAGTCTCACAGTACGTGAATGTTGTTCTGCGGTGAGTCTATTCCGTTGATGGTTCATCTACAGATCCAAGTCCTGCATTGGCGGAGGTGCACTTAAAACCTAAACCGGAATTACCAGAAATTGGTGCCCCGCGACCACAAATGGATATTGCGCTTGCCGTGAGGTCTAAACAAGATGTCCAGGAAGCCGAACGCACAAAGAAACGACAGAATATGGTTACAAGGACGCTATGGACGTTCATCATGATTGGAGGGTTTATGGGTAAGGCTCTCCGCCCTTCGTTGGCAAGCTTGGATTTTCACGTTTATTCAGCACTTCTGCTCATGGGTCACGCGTACCTGATTATCCTTGTCATGTTATGCCAAACGTTGGTTTACCGAGAGGTCACAGCTCTCTTTTCATTGAAGGATATATCTCCCGAAACGACGGACTTGGCAGTCACGGGACACAAGGATCCTTGGAGTAAAACCCTTAACTGGTATTTCTTCGCGGTGACCAACTACTTCTTATACGGCGAGAGTATTATATATTACTTCAAGGTGAACATTTACTCTGGTTTATCTTGACCTTGTGTTGATACTGGCTTGAAGCACGTAGTGTTCACCGACGGACAGCTGCTGCCATTCGCTACGAATCATCGTATGATCAGCTTCACGCTCTACACCATTGGGTTTATGGGCTTCGTATTGTCACTCAAGCGGGGTTATCTCAAACAACAGTTTGGCCTCTTTTGCTGGGTTCATATGAGTTTGCTCTTGATCGTGGTGTCGAGGTAGGCACGTGATTCCCGAGCCAGATCCGGGTCTAATGCATTCTGCAGCCATTTCATCATCAACAATATCCTTGAGGGACTGATCTGGTTTTTTGTGCCAGCCTCATTGGTTATTTGCAACGATGTATTTGCATACATCTGGGGCATGACCCTTGGTCGTACACCGTTGATCAAGCTTTCACCGAAAAAAACCGTCGAGGGGTTTGTTGGTGCATTCTGGAGCACTCTAATCTTCAGCGTGATCTGGGGGACTTATTTCATGCGGTTCAACTATATGATTTGTCCTGTGCATGACCTTGGTGTCAGCGTATGGAGCAACGTTCAGTGTGTTCCCAACCCCGTCTTTATCGCTAAAGAATGGGAAATTTGGGCACCGTTGAGAGTCTTTCTGTCACAGCTTGTGAGTGTGCATTCAATGTGGAATTCTCTGCTCTTGGGCTAAACGTATCTATTGCAGCTCGGTCGTCCCGTGACGGTCATTCCCTACCTCCCATATCAACTTCATCTACTCGTTTTTGCCATCTTTGCTTCGTTGGTGGCACCATTTGGTGGTTTTTTTGCTTCTGGCTTCAAACGCGCATTCGACATCAAAGACTTTGGTCACAGCATTCCTGGACACGGAGGCATGACGGATCGTATGGACTGCCAGTATGTTGACGTTACCGCTGCGTACCGCAAAACTCATACAGTTGCTAGGTTCCTCATGGGAGTATTCACCTACGTTTACTACAGCAGCTTGATTCGAGAACACCACGTTACTGTAGGGTCCATACTACAAATGATTGTCAGCGGGCTGACCGTCGAAGAGCAACTGGAGTTGATGAGGGACTTGAAGAAGTATATGCAGGGAAGAGGAATTATGCCCGCATAACCAAAACACTCGTTAATGAAGGAATTCGCTATTATTTTTTTTTCCGTAATTATCATCAGTTGAATGTTGGTAATTGAATTCCTCGCTACTTCTAGCGCAGTGTCGAGCGATTGCGAATGTTTGCCTTGGGGTTTTCATTGGGGGGGAGCATATTTGTGGGCAATACATACATGCTCATAGAGAGTAGTGTGAAAATGGGGGGGATCAGCAAGTAAATGTCCCTTATGACCGAGGCTTTTCCTAATGATCGTGACCACGAATAAGTAATGGACGGGTGGGACGAGTCGGGGTAACACACCTTCTTCTCCTTCCAAAGTGCGAGAAGACCAACACCAGACACCTTCACAACCTTGAAGCGCACACCAGGAATATCACCCTTGGCTTTACCACTACGACCGAAACCAGAGATGAGGACTTCGTCGTTCTCGTCAACGAAGTTCAGGCAGCCGTCATTCTACACACCGGAAACGATCAGCCACATAAATACAACGTACGCAAAGAACTTACGGGCACGAAGGCCGTTACTTTTTTACCGTTCTTGATTAGCTGTACGCGAACACACTTGCGGATGGCGGAGTTAGGCTGCTTTGCCTCAACACCAACTTTCTCGAGCACGATCCCCTTTGCATGTGATGATCCTCCGGTGGGGGAGGTTTTGAAGACGTTACCAAGGGCACGCTTCTTATATCCCTTGTCCGCCTATACAAATAGAATGTGAGATCTGATGTGCTGGGTATCGACGGGGAGATATGTACCCAGCGGTTCAGGCGACGGTCATTGCGGAGTTTGCGAGCGGCTTGAAGTCCACGGGGTTTGTTGGCTAGAGGGAGAGGAGATTAGTTGCCAGAGACTTACGCCGTCGGTCGGTTAACGTACAGCCCATTCTGGAGGTCGGTGAGGTCGATGGGGGCCTTGACGCGACACTGGAGTCACCCGGCGATTTCCGAGTACTGTTATAGTTTATCAGCCACACTACACACGCGATACCACGGGAGCCGAGGCCCGGATGGTTAGCGTGGGAACAAAGGAATTGCCGATCGTCGGATCTCGGCGCATTTGTTGATAAGAACGCAACAGAAGCACAAGTTGGACCCACCTACCTGACCTTGTACCGCAGGTAAGCAGTAGAACTCAGACATTCGACCCAGGGTGCGTTGGCGGGCGGGGTTCAGTGTGTCCGGATGTGGTGGGGACGAACGAGCGAGTACAACGAATGCTCGCTTCGGCTCGAGTTCCTCTGCACACCCAATTAAGTTCACGGCCCGATACAACCGACCCGTGGCTAGATGTCTTTGCACTACACCTGCTGATTTGTCTCTTTGTTTCTCTTCCCCCCCTTTTCTGCTTGCGTGGTCATGCATCTTATCATTTACTTCTAGTACCTCGACGCGATCCTGAAAGTATGGGACACCCAGCCGCTCTTCCGAACCCACCTCGCTGTGCCCTGCGCAGTCATTCGTTCGTCGGTGCCGTGATCATAAGTGGGTCTCTTTCTTTCTTCCATCATTGGCATCGCCCCCGGGCTTAACCCTGAGGGACGAGCCATGCGCACCGGTCGTTGATGCACGTTAGGGCGTTTCTGAACATCCGGATGACAACCAACGCGGACACTCTGCCGCTTAGCTGGACATAGATTGCAAGCCAACCCAAAGTAACAAACATCCCCTCCCGCCCGCTCACTGCACGGCGCGTGCACGCCTGGGCATACACTTGGTCCCTTGCCCACTCGCTACCTAGCGTGCCGTGCGCTCCAGTGGCAGCCACTCGCCCCC
This sequence comes from Boletellus pseudochrysenteroides, assembly GCA_038090975.1. Taxonomy (NCBI): domain Eukaryota; kingdom Fungi; phylum Basidiomycota; class Agaricomycetes; order Boletales; family Boletaceae; genus Boletellus; species Boletellus pseudochrysenteroides. The sequence goes on from JBBPNQ010000282.1 coordinate 10,889, forward strand.
GGCGCTCGTATCCTAAAAACTCGTAATACCTGATTGTAAACCAAAGCTTGTGTATGAAAATTGGGCTTAGCCGCTCAGGGGATGCATCATCGGCATCGCTCGTTAGGAATTAATAGTGCAGCGCGTCGAAAGCCCGAGGTCGATGGTCCTTGTCACCCAGCACTCATGATTTCCTAGATTCTCTTCCTCACTCTTTCCCCGCTCGCGCTAGTCATACCCCTCGTGTTTGACGTGCGCGGGTATATCCCTGCCAGGCCTTTCAACGGCACGGTTCAACAAGAAAGTGGTCGGTCCAGTACATCCCTACTTCATTACAATGGTACACGGATAGGTGGGCATCTAATTGGTACCCTTGCCGATCCCCGATGTGATTTCTCAGGCTGTCCTTAACATCTGACTGGGAGTATGTCACGCGACGGCTGGTAGTCGGTCCCAAGGCCAGCAATGACCCTATCCTGGTGCGTCTTTAATCTCGTTTCACTTTTGCCTCGCTAACGCTGCTGTTGGGCGTCCTCACCCATTTCGTCGAGAATAGCGCAGGTAACGAAACCAGTGCGTGCGTGCGCTCGTTCATGTTGTCGCTATTGAGTGTGGATCGCTGCAGCAACTACGCCTTGGATTGCTTTCGTGACTTGTGACGCCAACTCGACAAATTCATCCAGCGACGCTGATGTCTTCACCACGGTAAAGGATCGCGGTGCGAAATCAGCTGTAAGTTTGACACCTTCTGTAACATCTGTTGCCTTCATGATCCTCTGAGCCAGATACTGTACTCCCTCTACTCCGAAACATGTGTAATTGATCCATGCTATCACGATTCGGTTCTGGATGTCTTTACTACCCAGACCTTGAGTGCTTCTCGGTCTGTTTCCTCCCAACCTCCATTCGACCTTTACTAAACTTTTGAGTCTTCTTAGGCACATTGAATACGAATTTGGCCAGTTCGGACCATCCAGCGAGACATATCACGGATACTTCAATGCAACGATGTTGAATGACGCTGCAGAAGTGGTCAGCAGAACGTTCGCATTCGGCTATCCAGCCGCTCCCGGTTTCCTTTTTGCTACTCTCCCAGCTCACGGTACAAGCGACGCCGGAATTCCTAATGGGGGGTTGTAGAGCGATGCCAATGGGACGGAATCGTCAACAACCTCGACTACTTCTTCTCAAAACACAGGGGTTGCCATGTGAGGGACTCGCCCGAGTGGTTGGACACTCCTGACCCTTCACAGGATAGTTTTGTATGCCATCACTGGCTGTGTATCTGCTTTATTCTGTGCTGTGATTGTATCAGGGGTACGTCGCTTTGAAGTAGCAATGACACATGTTACTTACGATACCTAGGCCGTCAGGGCTATTAGGTATCCGGAGAGATATGGCCCTCGTTTGGCCGATCCTACACTTGGCGGTGGTCAGAGCCGGGCAGGGGGCCTTGGGAGAGCGATCCTCGATACATTCCCGATCGTCAAATTTAGATCTTCTGGAAACGATCGAGAGGCTAGCCTTACCCGTCACAAAGACGTCGAAACAGCGCGTACGGAGACCGAGTCTGGTGCCTGTATACCTCTGCGCAACTCCGTGCAGGTAGGACAGCTGGACCCTATGGCAGGGCATGACGAACACCATCATGACTCCCGGGAAGCGACCACTTCCGCGACTTGTCAGGAAGATAATCCGGCATCTGAGGAACGCGACCAGGCCGGTTTGCGATCTCAAACGAACACTGCAGAACATGGAGAACCACGCGTACCTGCACCTCCACGCGAAGTAGATACACGAATGCCAGAGCCCATTGGACGAGAGACATGTCCGATATGTATCGTCGATTTTGAAGAAGGAGATGATTTACGGGTGCTACCATGCGAGGGAAAGCACCGATTTCATCAGTCTTGCGTGGACCCCTGGCTACTCGAGCTTTCAGGGTCTTGCCCAATATGTCGACAAGGTAAGTCGGGATTCGGACGACTGAAACCAGAGACTGATGAAAACCACCGATCAGATTTTCATGCACTGGAGACGATCATATCTGGAGAGCCTGGAAGTGAGGTGGGTCCGGCCAACCGTAATAACGAAGCGAGTACAACACCCGCGACACAAAACCGATTTTCTCGTTACCTGCGATTCGCGCGGAGACGCCAGCGAAGCAGAGATCAAGAATCTTTACCGCCCGCAGAATCTTGAACGTAGCGTTCGGCACATGTACCAGTATCCTGTCGATAGTTTGTTACGGTTGTACTACTGGTTTAATCTTGACATTACGTTGGATGGCACGATCTCCCCGATACCCGGTCTCCTGCTTCACATCCTGCAACTAGTCCATAACTTACGGTAATGAAACGGTGCAATCCTCCGGCGCATACTTCAAGATATTTGAAGTTGATGACTGGCTTGAACTGAACTGGAACGAGCAAACTTTAATGAATGATAACCTGAATATAAATCCATGGCCCCACCAAGTGTAAGAAGTTCGTCTTAGTGGTCACGTGCTTGCCAATACGTACCGAGTTACACGTTACTCCGGGTTATACCTCGGTGGCCTCTCGTGTGCTTTCCGCAACAGCTCTTGTTCTTTTCACGATGAAGGAACGTCATAATTTCCTGTTAGTAACTATACTGTTACTCCCCGTGGTTAGTGTCAGTGCATTCTATCTGCCTGGTACTGCACCCCACAATTTCGAGCAAGGGGAGCAAGTAAACCTCTTTGTCAACGCCCTCACTCCAATGTTGTCGGGGAAGGATGATTCAAAGCTAGTACGCTATCTTAATAGTCTTGATGATGTCACATTAACTTGGCCCTGCTCGACTAGAAATCCTTGATCAATTGTGGGTGTATCTTGAATCTAACCTATACCGTCTGTCTCTTGCTGATGTGCACGATAATAAGATGATTACTACAATCCTGCGTTCCATTTCTGCCAACCTGAAGGTGGTCCAAAGAGTCAGCCAGAGTCATTGGGTTCCATTCTTTTCGGGGACCGCATATTCAATTCACCATATGATGTGGGTATCATACTTCAGCACCAGCTCCTTAGCCTGAGTACATCCTCAGATCAAAATATTAGAGGACAATGGAACCTGCCACACCCTCTGCACCCAACAGGTGCCGGCGCAAGATGCAAAGTTCATCAATGACCGTATACGAGAGGATTATGCCCTTAACTGGCTGGTCGATGGCTTACCGGCAGCAGAGATGAAAAAGGACCTGAAGACGGGCGACATCTTCTATGACATGGGTTTCAATCTCGGCGATGACGACAATGAAATTCTGTACTTGAATAACCATTACGATATTGTCTTGAGGTTTGCGTTTGGTGCCTTGCTCACAACATTCTGATGTGAAGATATACAGGTACCATGAACGAGATCCAGGCATATATCGAATAGTTGGCGTTTTGGTGTGGCCATCAAGGTGAGCAATTGTGCGGGCGACCTGTTGTCTTCTTTATCTGAGCTCGTTCGCTTCAAGCCGTGGTGGTCCACAGGAGGACACGGGCAGACTTGATTGCGATGCTGAAGTCCAGCCTCTCTTACTTTCAGAGACGCAGGCGACAACCGTCCGTTATACTTATCGAGTTACTTGGGATGTAAGCTCCATATCAATGTCGTGACGTATAGATTTTGACGTTCCCTTCAGGAATCAGATACTCCATGGGTATGTAAACAATCGCTTCCAAGCTTGAAGTCAACTTAACGCCTCCAAGGCTACCCGTTGGGACAATTACTTGCACATTTTCGACCCAAGAATACACTGGTTCAGCATTGTTAACTCGATCGCAATTGTTCTTTTCCTCTGTGTCATGGTAGCCATTATTTTTTTGCGCACGGTCTCGAGAGATGTGAGCACTTATCTGCTGAAAGGGATAATAACTTAACCCTATTCGTAGATTTCCCGTTACAACGCCATCGATCTCAGCGTAAGCTTCTTATTATCTATTACTTACACTCACTCAAATGTTTATACTATTGCAGGAAGATGTTCAAGAGGATTGGGGGTGGAAACTCGTGCACGGAGAGGTATTCCGCACGCCACGTTTGCCAATGGTCCTAGCCGTCATGGTCGGAAACGGCGCACAACTCTGTGCGATGTGTGCGGTTACACTTGGTACTTCTACCAGTTTGCCGGTGTTTCAAGATATTTATATTCTTCCCTCTGGACAGTTTTTGCATTGCTGGGATTTCTCTCCCCATCCAACCGTGGTTCGCTCGCAACTCTGATGATGGTGTGTTGGTCCTTCTTTGGCGGGCAAGTCATTTGTGTCTCCCCCGTCCTGTCTATTCTAAAGCAGCTACGCTGTCGTAATCAGGATTGGTGGCTACTATTCCAGCCGTGTGTATGCATCCCTCGGCGGTGTGAGCCGCAGAAAGAATGCCTTTGTGACTGCCACGGTCCTGCCTACGTGCGCTCGTGTTTTTTTTCCCCTGCATTAACCTAAAGTCAGCACGCAGGCTGGTTTTCATTGTCATCTTCCTGCTTAATTCTTTCCTTCTTATCGCTGGATCTTCAGGGGCCGTCCCCTTTAGTGCGTGATTTTTACAGCCGATCTTGTAATTATTACTAACGCCGGATGCAGCAACGATGCTCCTCATCGTCGTGTTATGGTTTGGAATCTCTGCACCACTTTCGGCTATCGGTTCTTACATCGGTTCACGACAAGGAGTGCGCACTCAATTTGCCCTAATTTGATGACCTGGCTCACAGGATGGATGTAGGGTGTCTCGCACCCTGTGAGAGTGAACCAAATCCCTAGGCAGATACCCCCTAGTCCTCGCTACCTCCAACCCTGGGTATGTCGCATGTCATGTTATGTTTGACCACGAGTTAACATCAGAATAGGCATCCACACTACTTGCTGGTATTCTGCCATTCGGTGAGGATTGTCCATGACCAGTATTTCATCTGCAGTTGAATATTGATCATTTGTCCCTTCTTTAGGTGCTGCATTTGTAGAACTGTACTTCATCATGTCAAGTCTCTTCGCTTCACGCGCATACTATGCATTTGGTTTTTTGGCACTCACAGTTGGGGTAGTCGCACTAACGACTGGAACAGTCACAATTCTCTTCACGTACTTCATTTTGTGCGCAGAAGAATACCGGTATGTCTTTCTGTCAGCTCTCAGGAACCAACATCGATATTGATTGGGCTCACAGTTGGCACTGGCGCGCGTTCATGACCGGAGGAGGAAGTGCATTCTGGATTCTCCTTTATGGTCTATTTTATTGGGCCTCGCGTCTCTCGCTCGGTTCTTTTACCAGCGTTGTGCTATACCTTGGATACTTGTTTCTTATTTGTCTATTTGACTTCCTTGTCACTGGTGCGTCCTTTTGCAATTCACGATCACCTCCGCAACTCATTGTCCTCAGGAACGATTGGGTTCCTCGCATCTTATTGGGCTGTGCGTAGACTGTATGGTGCGATCCGTGTCGACTAGCTTGTTAGACGTCATACAACCCTGTATCTATTGAATCAGACAATGGTATCTCTTCTCAGGCCTCTACTGGAACGTTGGGCCGTTACTTGATTTACGGGTTTCGTCGTTAGCGAAATTTCTTCGTCACAGTGATTAGTTAGTGAAGGGAAACCCGAATAGTTGTATGTCGCCTGATGCAACATTGTCCGTCCGGCGTTCAAACTTGGTCAACCCGCCGTATGTGAAATCTTGACATTAGCAAGTACTTTAGTGGACTACCAGTGGGGTGTGCACGCGATTTTAGTTGATGCATCATGCTCTGTGACTCAAATTCCTCCGACCAGGTATACGATGGGAGAGCGGACACAGGACGTGATATTGGATTCCCCTCGTGGACTTCGAGTCGGGCGGACCAGGCTGTCTCTGACCACATACGATGTAGGTCAAAGAACCAAACGGGACAATAAGGCCCGCTTCACTTACTAGTATTCAAACTACACCGAGCACAGTTGAAAGATGCGAAATGATGGATAGTTAAATAATGTCCAAAGTCTCGAATGCATAAGTTGGAAGCACCACGCGCATAATACTTCGTTATACCCGTGATGGAAGAGTTTCAAGAAGAAAAAGTGATTGTCCGAGTGTTCAAATTATCCACAGAAGGGAGTATGTTACAGCGTAGGGTGATCTTGTATGTCATGAAGAATGAGATCATCATTGTGATAGCTACTGTGTATCTTCGTCGCAGTCATGATGGCGGTGCAACGATCGTGAAGGGCGGACTCCAGTCGCCAGAGTCACCCATGACTGGAACAAGGTAATGTTACTTCATGCGTCGAACTGGATCCTGTCAGAGAATCGACTTACGAACTATAGTCCAATCGGTGTCGGGCTGGGTGTCCGTAGGAATGGTCACGTTGACCGCTCCATCAGTCAGGGGGAATCCTTCTACCAGGGGAGCATCCTGAGTTGCGTTGCCGTGGCGCAGATAGACCTGGCCGGTGGGATTCGTGACCTGGGAGGGCTCGGTAGAGGTATCCCAGGTGACATTGTAAGTGCCACCGGCGGCCCAGATGGTGGAGTTGGTCGGATAGGTGATTGGAGGTGCCCAGACATCCCGCTTGACTGGCGAGACAACGGGGAGGGCAAAGACGAGAGAATAGAAAGAGAATAAAGAGGCGAGAAGGAAGAAGATCATGATGGTCGTAACTCTGAAGGAAGGGGGATGGGATAGGAAACGGGGAAGGACATGAGTTTTATAGATGACGGAGCATTGCAAAATGCCACTGAGAAATCGGGCCCGGTTATCGTTGCCCAAAGTCCACTCCATCGGGCTACACTGCCGCTACTGCGGAACATTGCCGATGGTGTCCTTCGAGCGGATAAGATCCCTCAACGGCGATGATGTCCAGGATGACGACGAAGACATCGGTGTAGCCTAGCTCCCTCCTGGCGGAGACTCGGGGGATTCGTGCATAATTCCATCGTCGAGAGGAATGTCAAGAATGAAGCATACTTGACCGAGAAAATAAGGAGCAAATGAAGCGGTCTGGGCAGTGTTGGCAGCGGCAGTAGCGATCAAGGCTAGGAGTCATAAAAGATGACGATATTTGTGCCGATGGCCTCTGCGGTCGACACACTCCGAGTGCGAGGGTATGTTGATGGGCAGTACCTGCATGACAGATAAAAAAAGTTGGCGATTGGAAAGAAGAGTGAGGACCTACCGTGAGCATACTCTACAGTGATCGTGACTCTCTTCGCACCAACATATCCACCTTGAAAGGTTGTGTCTCGCACGTTTGAATGTGAGAAAGGCACCGGGTGATCGCACTTGCAGCGTACCCCAACCAATAGGACATTACTGGGTGATTCGGCTGCTGTCCTCCTATGATGAACGTTCTGCTAGCATACCAGGGGGTTTCTGATGAATCCTTACCGGTAAGGAAGTCGAAGCGTCCGAGCCAAGTTCAAGGCCAGTCGGACATGCGACGTAATAACTGACACTGACATCAACAATCATATGGTAAGCTGAGTCGCCGCAGAAAGAGGACAGCGGGTCGACCGGAATGACAAAAACAAGCTGACGGAGTGTCCTTGCGTCAGGATGGCTAGCCCGTGGCCATCCGACTCCGTCCACACCATCACATACAGAATCGGGACAGAAAAGATACTAGTACTGCCGGCCCTTTGGCAACATTACAGTATCCGGGTATTTAGAGATACCACCAGATCGACGTCCTGCTAGTCAGTGCCAGCATCCGACTCGCGAACAGCCAGCCTGAGACGCCATCCCGATAGCTCAGATCTCCGGGTCTGTGGGCATTACAACGCTCCCTTGCACTGCTTCATCGTCAAGCCTCTGTGGCAGTGAAGAGGTCTATACATAGTTCGGAATCGGACCAGGTGTTACTCTCTCCCGATGACAGTGCACCCGTGTATTGCAAAAAGGCAGTGTGCGTCTACAATGCTACCGTTAAGGCCTAACACAAGGTCTCGGCTCGAACTCTTCCAAGGACCATTCCATTCGCTTTGCATTGGCACAAACAATTTCGGACCACGGTGGATGGTGCAAGGTGCAACCTAGGTGTGGTACCACGACAAGTACTGAGATGCTGGTCGACGCGCATGGATGCAAGGTGTGGAAGGAGGCTATGCCATTTGTAGCCTAAGTTAAACCGCAGGACCTCGTGTCTGCTGAAGGGCAACGACACACATGGTATCTGATTTCAAAAATTTACATGTGTTGATGCGTTAGAACCAAGGGCAGAGCATCAGACCCAGGCCAGGGTAGTCTTACGTCGCAACTTCTCTCCCTATATCACGAGCCCAATAACACTAGCAGCACACCTGGATTCTTTGGATCTACCTCGACGTGGACCCCGCGTCTAGGAGACTGAATTAGGAATCATCGAGTCTCTGTCAGGAATACTCACATCCGCATGGCCTCTTGTATTGCAGGTTTGAGCCGGGAGACGCCTCCATCGGAATGAGTGCCTTGGCCTGCCAAAGACCACAAGACAAACTTGAGCTTGAAGCTACGAATCGCAAAGGAAATGTACATACCGACAATAAGATGGATCTCGGAATCACCTCTTCGACGAGCCTCTGCAAGGGCCCTCTCTGAACAAGTAATGGCCTCTTTCACGTAGAGTCCATGAAGGTCAACTTCGCAGGCTGCTCTGTCCTGAAAACCGTGCAGCAAGGGTGTGACGTCTCTGTCGGCGGTATCTTACTTGATTGTTTTCTGAGAGCGCCTTTCAGCCGGTTTGTCAAGAGAATCATGGACACGAGATTACCCTTAAATATAATGGCACTTGCTTTAGCGTTGAGACTCTCCATTTTGAGTGCATGGCGTTTGCCCTCGTCTGAAAGTGTCTTGGCGCGGGCACGGTCGCGGCGTTCATAGGCCTCTTGGCTCTGTCGGTAGCATTGGGCCATCAGGTCGCCTTCTTGTTTGGCCCTGGCCCGGAGGGATGCGTAGGCTTCTACCGGAGGGTAATCTTTCTGAGAAGAGTCGATGTTCTGCCGGTATTGCCGCTCATCGCGTCGGCGAACCCGTGTTTGAGAGGATTCATGCGATGGAGGGCGACTCGGCGGACGGTCATCTCGATTGTCCGCGAAGAATGAGTGATACACTGCATAAGCAGCGATGGCACCTGCGATCAGGAAAAGCATGGAGGAGTAAAAAGGCAAAACACACAGGATGTGCAGCCTCGTGGACCCTCAGACGGGCGGACAACGAGGCGACGGATGGAAACAACGCGGCACGCTAAGGCCTCGTTTCATTGTCAAACTAAATCCAGTACAAACGATGCGAAATGATGGATAGCAACGAAAAAAAAAGTCCAAATGCACTGGTGAAAGAGTCCGAAATGCATGAAGAATAGCCCGACGAAGAAGAGTGATTGTCCAGTGTCCAGTGTCCGAGGGAGGGGAGTATGTTACAGTGTTATACATCATGAAGTCATCGTTTTTGTAACTGCTGCGTATATTCATGGCGACCATCATGATGGTGCAACGATCGTGAAGCACGGGCTCCAGTCGCCAGAGTCACCCATGACTGGAACAGAACAACGTTACTTCATGCGTCGAATTGGATCCTGTCAGAGAATCGACTTACGAACTATCCTCCAGTCGGTGTCGGGCTGGGTGTCCGTAGGAATGGTCACGCTGACCGCTCCATCGGTCAGGGGGAAGCCTTCTACCAGAGGAGCATCTTGAGTTGCGTTGCCGTGGCGCAGATAGACCCGGCCGGTGGGATTCGTGACCTGGGAGGGCTCGGTAGAGGTATCCCAGGTGACACTGTAAGTACCACCGGCGGCCCAGATGGTGGAGTCGGTCGGATAGGTGACTGGGGGTGCCCAGACGTCCCGCTTGACTGGCGAGACGACGGGGAGGGCAAGGACGAGAGAAAAGAGAGAGCACAGCGAGGCGAGAAGGAAGAAGATCATGATGGTCGTGACGAGGAGAGGGGGGATGGGAATGGGGATGGGAACGGGGGGAGACGCGAGCTTTATAGATGGGCGGCACGGACAGACCGGGTCCACCCGGATCCGACTACGCATCCCACCTCCGGAGCATCGCCAATGGCGTCCCTCAAACGGAAACGGTCCTTCGACATTTCCATCGTCCCGGCCGATGATGACGACGACATCGACATCGTCTCTGCGTTGACGGGCTCCCGAGCTCCCCTCGATGGGGACGACGACGACGAACTCGATGAATTCATCCACGACGCCATCGTCAAGCGGAACGTCAAGGGTGGAACTGACTTGCTCAGGAAGATAAACAGCAAAGGTCACGGAAAGGGCGATGTTGGCGGGGGCAGCTTCCAGAGCATGGGTCGGTCCCACTCCCCAGCCTCGTGCTTCCTCTCACACACCTGCCAGGTCTCCATCCGTTTCTGCTTCGTGCGCTCACCCTTCAGGGATACCGTACGCCAACCCCGATCCAGCGCGCAACCATCCCCTCCCTTCTCGCCTCTCCCCCACGCGATCTTGTGGGCATGGCTCGCACGGGTTCAGGCAAGACCCTCGCATACATGATCCCCCTCGTACAACGTCTCGGTGGTCGCCATGTCCATGCCTTTGGTGCACGCGCAATTATCCTCGCACCGGCCAGGGAACTTGCCCTCCAGGTCGTCAGAGTCGGTAAAAGCCTCGTCAAAGGCTGGAAAAGCGACGTGGCGCCCCACGCCGGTGACGGCCACGACGGCGACGACAACTCCAAATTGGGTTCGGGGGAGACCCTCCGGTGGGGTCTGGTCGTCGGTGGCGAAGGCATGGACGAGCAGTTCGAAATGATCAGCGGAAACCCGGATGTGTCAGTTGATCGCTTTTGTATCCCTTATTCTGCCATCTAACGTTCACCCGGGTGAAGTATCGTTGCAACTCCCGGTCGTCTTCTTCACCTTATCGTCGAGATGTCCCTTTCGCTTACTTCAGTCCAAT
>JBBPNQ010000283.1:0-21734 GCA_038090975.1 Boletellus pseudochrysenteroides
TGAAGGTGCGGGCACGCTCGTAGGAGACGATGGAGCCATCGGACAAGGAGCGCTGGGGTGGGGGGGTGGTGGGGGGGGCGGCAGACTTTGAGGGCTTGTCGAGCTGTGCACCTGTCAGACGCGGAATGGGGGGAGAATGGAGCGGACCGACCAGACCGAGGGCGTGGAGCTGGTAGAGTGCGGAAAGTGCACAGAGACGCTCCGCAGACTTTTTGTCGGGGTGGTCGCCTATGGCGTTGATCGGAGGGTGGGTGTCGAGCTGGAGGGAGCAGCTGTGGGAGGGGTGAGCGGGAGACGGGGCCGAGGGAGAGGACGAACCGAACGATGCGTCTGTTGGCAGCGACGTCGAAGAGGTCGGCGAAGTGGTAGCTGAGCGGGACGGAGGAGAGGGCGGCAAAGTTGGCGACGGGCGACTTTGGGTTCTCGGTGAGCGAGGACTTGAGCGGGGGGCGGGATGGGGCGCGAAGAGCGTCGATGTGGGCGACGTCGTGGAGCGGGCCGTGCAGCAGAGGCAGCTTCTGCTTGGGCGGGCGGGCGGCCGTCTTTTGCAGCTTGCCTGGACGGTCGTGCGCGACGGAGAAGGGGCGCTTCATCGTCGACCAGCGCAGGAGAGACCTAACAGACATGTATGCTACCCGTCGGCATTCTCCGCCCGCGCCTTGATGGCCTCGCCGATGCCCTCCAGATACTTGAGCCGGACCGCCCACGCCTTCGCCGCCGCCCAGTCCGCCCGGCCGACCGCGTCCGCGATGCCGCCGAGCGCCGTGTCCGTCTTGCCCTGGTTCGCCGCCCTCAGCCGCGCCAGGCCGGCCCCCGTGCTCGCCTCGACCGCCTCCCTCGCCTCGAGCACCTCCGCGACCAGCGCCATGTCCCCCAGCGCCTCCGTCTCCCCCGCCTCCTCCCCGTGCCGTCGCAGCACGTACCCGATCCGCTCCACCGGCGACAGCAGCGTCTTGTACGCCGTGTTCACCGCGTTCGACACCGCCAGTGCCGCGTCTCTCTCTCCCTTTAGTACCCTTTAGTCCACGTCCACACGCTAGTAATAGACCTTACCGCGCTCCCCCTCGCCCATGCGTCGGGGTGACACAGCCGTTGTGCCTCAACAAACCGCCGTCTCAGTGCCCCCGTGTCCACCACGAACGGGTTCGGTCCATACGGCAGCCCGAGCAGCTCGTGGTGTGTGATCGACTCGTCCACCCTCCCGATGTGTCTGCACCTCCCGCACACCGGCAGCGCCGAGGGCAGCCCCGCCCCGCACGACGGGCATGTCCTCGCCCCCGCCCCTCCCACCCCAAATCCCCGTCCCTGCACCAGCCCCACCCCCCGCCGCGCGCCAAGTCGTCGGACGAACATGTTCATCATCATGGCTGTCGCAAGAGTCCGGTTTCCCACTCCACACCATGTCCCTCCCGCAACACATGCGCGCCGACGACCCCGCCGCCACCGACCCCGCTCGTCGTCGTCTCCTTCGTAAATCCCCCTTTCCGCACTTCCCCTCCCTCCCTTCTCTCCGTCCCCCAAAGCCCACCTCCGTCCCCCTCCTCTCGTCCGACCACCGGACAGACGACATACTCATCGACGACGCCCTCCTCCCCCTCCTCCCAGACGACAACGACATATACCGCTGGGCCATCTTGTACGAAAACCAGCGGGGGTCCGTCATCCCCGTCCCTCTCCTCTCCCCTTGCTGACCACCCTCCAGAATCACCCTCTTCTCCACACCCGTCTATTCTCCCCTCTCCCTCCTCCCTTCCGATCCACAGCCATTCACAATCCCCAACACGCACAACTCCCGTCATCTCCTCCCCAACCTCTCCCTCGACAACTACCCCCTCCCCGACGGTACATGGCGCTGGGTCTCCACCGCCTGGATGGTCGACATGCGCTCGGACCTCGGCGAGGTGCAGCACGACGGTTTCGAGTACAACTGGCGCTTCCGTGACAACCACTGGCACGCCAACATTGGAAAGCTCAGCGCCGGCGCTTGGGTCAGACGCAGGCGATGGGTCAGGCTCATGATGCGCCCTGCGATCCATCCCCATGCACACAATGGCAACCACACCACCATTCCTCTGTCGCCTTCTCCTTCCGCGCCGTCTCTCGTGCTCCCTGCTTCCAAACCCTCCTTGGTCGCGTCGGATCACCATGTGTCCCACACGTGGAACGGAGGCGAACAAGACTGGCAACACGTGCGTCGCTTGCTCAAGCAGCTTGGTCGCGACGGCCGCAAACTCGAACTCTGGCGAATGTGGCTCGAACCTTATGCACAGATGCATCCATCCGACATCAAGGCAAAGGGTAAGCTCTCCGACGTGCGCTCGCTGTCCTCACAAAAAGCTCTTGAGAATCGTCTCTCGGATGTCGTTCCTGACGGGAACCCCCCTCCGCTGGTGCATCTTATCGCCGTCCTCAGGAACCATGTATGTGTGTTCTTTCCATCCCTGCAGATTGACTAGAACACGCATGCGGCCCAGGGAGAGGCTATTCTCCACTCCTTTGTCTTTCCGGATTCACGTGCACAGTTTGTCCATCTCGTCAGTCTGGCCGGGCTGGCCGAAGACCTCGAACGTTGTCTCGGACGCGCCTTTTCGGCGGCCGATGTCGATTTCTGGAGTTATGCCGACAACTTGGACAAACCCTAGGATAGGGATTGAGACGGAGGTATGCATCGACAAAAACACGGCGCACACACCCATATCTTTTTCGCTTTTGGCTGGTGTTAATTGCATGGATTGTTTAACGCAGTATCTTGTATTTACGCGCCTTGCGCCAACAGACCGCGTAGTCGATGACACTCTTTCCCTCCCCCTCATCCAAGCCGGCTCTGTCATGGAGAGCGACGCTTACTGCAGTCACAGAAAACACTTCTGATGACCCCGGTCATCCCGTGCAGGTTGCATTGCGCACATATTCTTTCTGCCTGTCGTTCTCACTCGGTCCCACATTGCCACCGCTCATTTTTGCACTCACAGTCCGTCCGAAAAGCTTCAGGTCGCGTGCAAGGATCTTTTGGCACGCAGTCTCGAGAGGGCTGCGCCCGACTGGGTTCGTCTCGGCGATTACAATTGCCACTGCGGGCGGCGCAGCCCTGCAACGACTCTGGGACTTGCAGGGGCGTCGATATATCCGGGTACACAATATCAACTCCATTTCAGAGCATTTCTGGCAAACGTGACCACCTCGACACTTGGGGTCACTCTCCTCCAATGGAAAAGGCATAGACGGCTTGGAATGGTGTCCCCTACCTTGGACCTCAGCGTACTATTCCTCGTTCGCGCATTCGAGGCGTGGGTACAGGCCTTCCTCTTTCAAAAGGCCCGAGACAGTACCGCACAAGAGGTCCACGCCCTTCCAGGTGATGGTGTAACCCTTGACACCGTCTGATACCAGCTTGCTCGACAAGCGGTGCGAAACCCTCACCAAGGAGTGGCAAAAAAAGGCTGCGACACGTCTGGATGCACTTGTTTTCTGGGCCAGTTCCGCAAGGTTCGTGGCGGTGCATCCTATGTAATGTATCCACGGCACTTCGTTTGTTCACTCTTCTACCAGAGGATCATGTAGTGTTTCTTCTATCAGCCTGAGAGGTACATTACTTCTATTTGGCTCGTGATTTGTCCGACTCGATACATGGTTCCAGATTACCTCTTTCCTGCGTGAAATGGTATGGTCCGCTCTTCTATTCGACTGCAACCCCATCCCATTGCTCCTTGCAACAGGATAAACTCTCTTGCTAATGTCGACAAGGGATTACTGGGGGTCCTTCATATATTCACGGTTTATCCCCCAAACGCGACATCGTTAGCCATTTGGTGAGGAACTCGGACGTTCCCCATCATGCGGTGACCCCACCCTCCTGCCTGCGTTCGGGGGCAATTTCGCCAACGAAGCATGGAAGCAACTAGGAGTTAATGGGCGAAGTGGTATTGCCCCTGCGAGCTTGTGCATGGTGGCACCAGTGCAAGGTTCGGGCTACACAATAGTTGCATTGCCAATGCGGTTATCAGAGCCATATATGCGTTCGCTGAAGCACTTGTCATCTATCTCCCAGCGAGTCTGCATCGCGTACACAGTCGTATGGCAGTGTAATTCAGGCTTCAGGTCCATTTCCTTCCGATTCTCCTTACCAAACCCAGGTCAATCATATGTCCCCGTCGCGCTTTACCTGTACTTCTATCTACCGCCCGAAGTGCAACCTTTCTTTCAACGTTCATCTCCTCGTAGTGGCTCAGTGTGCCTTACACGCACTCTCGCGTTAGCTCGGCTCTTCCCCAAGATCTCCTATGACATGCGGGATGGTCCTCACGGCTGTACTCTCGCCGGCTCGCTCCTGTGTGGGGCCAGTATCTGGATCGAGAATGCAAGGAGGAGAGGAGAGATGGCGCTCTACGTTCTACCCAAAGTTTCAAGTGCCCCGATATCGGAAACATGGTTGCGCAGTAGGCACGTGGTCCAGTTCGCGGAATGGTAAGTGCGCGCATGATTTGATGCTTGGCTTCTAAAACTACAAAGATGTAGCCTGATATTTATCTTGTCTTTGGCGTCGCTCTCGACGTTCCCCGTTCATTAGCCGGAGTCGTTGAGAGGACTGTCGAGACAGGCGTTGGTTTTGTCGTGAAAGAACTTAACGCTGGCTTTTGGAGAAAGCGTAAAGAAATCGCTACATGTCCTCCGACACGTAAGGGTCCGCCCAGTTCTCTACTTGCCGGTCCCGATTACCATGAGGAACGTAATTGACAAGACACAAGACTCGCCAAAGCCGATCACCCACGTTGCAATAACTGCTTTCATCAACACGAGACGGTAATGCATATGCTACTGTTCTGTCCCCAATACACAGAACCCCGCCAGGCCATTGGCAGAAAGGCCAGGAAAATAGGGGCCCTCCTCAACGTGCATCAAACATACCCTACGCTTTATCCATGAGACAGGCCGCTTCACACGATAGTACGGCAATCTCTCCCCACCCCAGCGACACCCATAACCGCGATTCTCAATCAGGCGCAACAGTTACCCGCGTCCGACCTGGGCTCGCTTTGCGGCCCACTCTCTAGCCCACGATGGGCCTTGCTCACTTCACCCCGATTATATAGTATCCACGAACACTTAGTTAATATCAGCTACTGTACAACGTCACATATGTACTGTCCGGCAAGGGGCTCCGTTCCCCGCAGGACAATAAACAGGAAAAAAAAAGACACAAAACCAATTTCTGATTATCCATTCCAGAGATGTAGCGCACAGTCGTAGAACGAACAGCTTGCAATCAAGGTGCCATCTCCGCCATGATGACTCTGAAAAGACCAATCAACCCCATAACTAAGAGATTCGTGTCGGTCAAAACGTTTCGTTATCTTATGACCAATGGTGTCCGCAAGTAAGCTCCCTTCCGACCTATTGTTTGACGTGTGAAAGCGGACGACTTTGAAACCATCATGCATGCACGCGACGAGAAGGTCATGTTTGCGATCGGCGGACGGATGCCACTTTACCCGCCAGGCTCCACCACCGACGTCCACATCTGTTAGAGGTTTCAAAGGCTTACGTGTGTCAAAAAGATGAACTTTGTTGTCATAGCTGCGCCAGTGTCAATTTTTGCCCAAGCTCCGCTGAGCGTCAACGTACCTTCCAACTGCGATTAAATGTTCTATATGCGGATGGCTTTGGATAGCAGTCACACCGGCATCGAACCTGGACAACCGCTCTGCACAACATCCCGGATAAGTTGTACATTTGCATACCGTTTATTGACGAAGAAAGGCCGATCAAAACCTTGTCGCTCGTCCCAACCCTTCATTTGGAGATCATCCCCGCCTGATTCAAAGAATCAGAGGTCATGATAGTGTGTGTGAAGTAAAGTTGTTACCCGAGTAAATCACAGAGTTGTCCCAGTAATTCCACGCCGCAATCCACGGCTCGTAATCATGAGCATACCATTTGTCAAAGACAATAAGCTCTCCTTGGGAACATGGCTTGAGGAGCGATAATGACCCGTCTGATAGTGACACGATCAGGTTTCCAAGGCCGCTGCAATAACATCTGTCACCGATAGATGATTTCGGTGAGAAAGGCGTTCCCGCACTTTGTTGGACATCGGCGGTTTGACCAGTCGATGGAGAGACATAGGACATCATCCGGCGCACAGGATATTCGCTGAAGTGAAGCTAACCTGTTCTGATCGAGGACAATTATCAAAAGCTTCCTGGCAGGATTGGTGAGGCGATAGACACCTCGTGCGCCAGCCATTCATGCAGAGATATATTCCCTTCAGAATCAGCGATGCCCAAGACAGGAGTACTTGAAGGTGCTCTATGACACCTGATTTAATGTAAGCGATACAGTCCGTCTCGTGAACACAGTAGTCACCATCTGAGATCAAGGACCGCTGGCAAATCGATTTCTTGGAGTTGCGAACTGATGTCGTCTCTAAGGTGACTTTGATAGAGAGTACCAGAGTTTGAACTCACAGGTTGTTCCCATCGGATGATGAGAGTCGAAAAACTAGGCATTTGCCTCGCCGATGCTGAATGGTTTTTGGTGCCATCTGGACATCGCCGTCGCCTGTATTCCTGGTCTGGGTGGACACGAGGTCGTAGGTTCCACAGACAAAGATGTCCTGCGAGCCGTCATGGGGGCAGAACGCGATCGAGTCCGCCGGCCAGGTGGTGTTGAACATCGGGGCCGTGACCGTGACCGCCCCTTTCTAGACCAACATGAACGTCCGAGTCGACAACCTGACGGACAGGGCGGAGCAGTCGGTAGCTGCTGCCATCCAACTCGCCAGAGACTATTCAAATGTGCAAGGTAGCTGGTCCCTCTCACTACCGTCACCTCGGGATTCAACTCTCTCCCAGTCCATCCAGCACACCTTGCCTTTGTGCTCCTCAACGAAAATCAAGCCCCCGGGTCTGCTCTACCAGGATCAAGAGCTTCCTCTCAACCCCTCTTTGCGTCCGTAATCCAGAGAGCGGGTGGTGATCCAGTCAGTTACCCAAACACCGTCCAGCTCTTACGTACCAACTCACTCGCATTAGACGCCCATCAGCCGTGGTCTGCAGAAACTCATCGTCCGCATCCCTTCTCAATCACCAGCTCCAGATGAAGTCACGTTCAGCTCAGCTGCTATCAAAGTATTCCATGAGGCACAAGAACAGCAGAAAAACATGCACGATTCATATCTTGCCCAAGATCACCTTCTCCTTGCCCTTATCAAGGACCCCTCTATCGCATCTGTCATCAAGGAGGCCGGGCTTGCTGAGCCGGTTCTTAGGACTGCTATTCAGCAAGTACGAGGTGACAGACACATCGAGAGCAGGAATGCTGAGGAAGGCTTTGATGCACTCCAAAAGTATGCAATTGACCTGACTGCACTGGCTCAAGAAGGCAAGATTGATCCCGTTATCGGGAGGGATGATGAAATAAGGAGGGTCATCCGAATTTTGTGTAGAAGGTGTCGTTTCTCAGTCATATCGTCGCAACACCCATTGATTTGTTTCCGTAGAACGAAGAACAATCCTGTTCTCATCGGCGAACCTGGTGTTGGTAAGACCTCCATTGCCGAAGGTCTCGCCCAGCGCATCGTCAACCGAGATGTGCCCGCGTCCCTTATCGGGCGGCTCTTCTCTCTAGACATGGGCGCTCTCATGGCTGGTGCCAAGTACAAAGGAGAATACGAAGAACGAGTCAAGAGTGTTCTCCATGAAGTTGAAAAGGCCTCTGATGATGGAACCCCCGTCATCCTTTTTATTGACGAGTTACATCTCATTATGGCCGGGAGAGGTGCAGAAGGCGGTGGCATGGATGCTGCTAACCTCTTCAAACCGCTTCTTGCAAGGGGAAAACTCCATTGCATCGGTGCTACAACGCTTTCAGAATACAGAAAGTATATTGAAACTGATGCAGCACTTGAGCGGAGGTTTGCTCAGGTGCTCGTCAACGAGCCCTCGGTTCCACAGACTATCAACATACTTCGAGGAATACGAGAGAAATATGAGGTACATCATGGCGTCAGGATACTTGATGCGGCTTTGATCTCTGCAGCAACCCTTGCTCATCGCTACTTGACTTCAAGAAGATTACCTGATGCCGCGATAGATCTTGTTGATGAAGCTTGTGCTAGGTAAGCACTGCTGGTAGATGGTTCTACGAGTGCATCTACTCGTTTACCAGCGTACGCGTGGCTCGAGAGACGGCTCCAGAAGCCATTGATAAGCTGCAGCATCGTAGGCTACAGCTCGAGGTGGAAATCCATGCATTGGAGAGAGAGAAAGACCAAGCAAGCAAGGATCGGCTCGCTGCTGCCTACAAGGCAATGGCTGAGATTGACGATGAGCTTCAACCACGCAAGGCTGCGTATGAAGCTGAGAAGGAGCGGGGAGACGAGATCAATAACGTTCGCAAGAGGATCGATGAACTCAAGGCGAAAGCTAACGACGCTGAAAGAAGGCAGGCATTTTCTTGTGACTTTGGTGGATCAGTGGCACCTAACGTGCATATGTAGACGTGACCTTCAAACCGCTTCAGACCTTCGCTACTATGCTCTTCCTGAATTGCAGAGCCGACTGGAGCAGCTTCAAGCTCAAAAAAAGCAGGAAGAAGTTGACGGCCATATCGGTACTGATATTGTTACCTCGGAGCATATAGCCGAGATTGTTGGTCGATGGACATCCATTCCGGTCACGAAACTCATGGCAACGGAGAAGGAAAAGTTGCTTCACATGGAAAAAACTCTTTCTGACTCGGTGGTTGGCCAGCCTGATGCTGTGAAAGCCGTAGCAAACGCAATCAGGTTATCTCGCAGCGGGCTCACGAATACCGATAGACCCATTGCTAGTTTTCTCATGACCGGGCCGTCGGGGACTGGCAAAACGCTCCTAAGTAAAACAGTAAGTTCATGCCCATACGGGTGACAGGTAGCCAATTAACTCATGGTTCGACCAGCTTGCGTCATTGCTTTTCGACTCTCCAGATGCCATGATTCGAATTGATGGATCCGAATACTCGGAGAAGCATGCGATCGCACGTCTCATTGGAGCACCTCCTGGATATGTTGGCCACGAGTCAGGCGGCCAACTCACCGAATATATTCGGCGCAAGCCGTATAGCATTATCCTCATCGACGAAATCGAAAAGGCAGCTCACGAATTCGTGACCCTTTTCCTACAAGTCCTCGATGATGGTCGTCTCACAGACGGCCAGGGCCGCGTTGTTGACTTCCGCAACACTGTCATCATCATGACTTCGAATCTCGGTGCTGCCTTCCTCGGCGACATAGGTGAAGGTCCGATTAGTGAACACACGAGACAACTGGTCATGAGTGCAATTCAGGCACACTTCCCCCCTGAATTCGTCAACCGCATTGATGAAATCATCATATATGTAAGTTTTGGACTATACCTTCATTGTACGGCAACTGAATACTACCCGACTCCAACAGCGTATGCTGTCAAGGACTGACATACTCAAAATTGTAGACTTGCGGTTGAAGGAAATTCAAGGCAGGCTTGCAGACCGACATATTGTCCTGGACCTTGATGCCGAGTCGATACAATACCTTGTGTCTATTGGTTATTCGCCCACCTACGGTGCTCGTCCCCTGAGCCGCGCGATCCAAAGCGAGGTGCTGAACCCGTTATCCATCATGTTACTTTCTGGCCGCATTCGCGATGGTGAGACCGTCGGGGTTAGGTTTGACGGACCACGGAACAAAATAGTTATTATTCCTAATCACGATGAAGACGTCAGGACGGACAGAGTTGAGCTGGACGGCTCGGACGGCATTGAAATTGAGGAGATGGACTAGGCTACCGCATGTTTGCAGTAGAGCACGGGATTTCCATTTCGAGTCAAAGTTTTCCAGTACACGTTCCGGTGAACCCCGAGGTTGGCCATCGACCACGACAGTCTGCCAGCATGCTCAGCCGTCGGCTCGTTGCAAGATGCCCCCAGCTAAAAACATTTGCAAGGGCCTCTTCCAATGCTGCAAGTACACCCACCCCGCCAGCTCCTCCCTCCGAGTCGAGCGTCGCGTCGCAGTCACCCAATTACCCAACGACATGGTCGACGAGTCAGCAGCCTCGGCCCGCGCCTCGTTCTGGTCCCCGCTTCGAACAGACATTCATGGAGCTCCAGCCCAATCCACTTAGTGCCATGGAGCTGGTTGCAAATGAACCGATCAGAGTCGTTCACGGCCGAAAGGCTGTCTGTGACGGTGGTGCGCAGTACGAGACACTGTGCTTTTGCCAGAGTGCTGACGAACTGGTTAGGAGGAGGACCTCTTGGGCACCCCAAGATCTTCATTAACCTGGTTCGCACTGGTTTACTTTCTCGTGATGCGTCGGTTTACTAACATGATTCAAGGATCAACCTGGTCCTCGGTCGTGCGGGTGTGTATTTCATCATTCACTCCGTCTCACTCCATATTGATTTCAGGCTCACTTTCTAGATACTGGTATGTTGCCAACTTCTCAGTTTTCATACGGTCCGGGCCTGACATCAGTCTGATAGCGGCCTCAGGTTTGAACAGGCCCCGCATGGACATGAACATTGACATGTTGAACACAATGGCTAGTAGATAAAGATATACATCGAGAATACACTACTACTATTACCACAAAAGCAGAACCAGTGCCGACTGCGTTGTGCGTTGATTGCAGATGGGTAAGAGTACAACTCAGTGCTCTACAACGGACTAAGTATGCTACTAGAATGCCAGTAAGTATAATAAGTAGGGGGCGAACTAGGGCCAGAAAGTCAATACTGCGTGTCACGGAGAGCCTCGAAGCGCCCATGGTTCGCCAGGAGGTCAGAGGTTACTAGATTTGCGGATGGAGTCAGGATGCGGGAATGACGATGGAATCCAGGTAGTGAGTGCAAGGGAAGTACGGAGATTGTAGCAATGAACGCGAGTATATAGAATAAAAATGAATCTTCCCGACAACGTTGCGAACGATGAAAAGGTTCAAAGGGTGGAGGGAAGGTGTCATTCATCCTCTGGTGAATGGAAAGACATGGGGGAGAGAGGTGGATACTCCCCTTCTGCCACAGCTTCGAGATGCGAGAAAGGAGGGAGAGAATGTGATGATTGATGCTCACTCGGGGACATTGGCAATGGTGTCTGAGCAAAACCTTCAGTAAAGAACCATCGAGTGGTACGCTTACATACCACTTTGAATATCGGATTTATTGAGGCATGTGGGTCAATCAAATCGGTTGGCGGGTGACCGTATAGTTGACCATTGCACTCGTATGATTTATGGGAGGAAGAGGGATATTGAATGAGAGGAGGCACCACGTAAGGACTGGTAGATTCATGGGAATTATGGGAGTGCACCCATGAGTTGGGGGAGGGGGAGAGCGACAAAAGGTTGATTGGCGGTGGTGAAGAAGTCCCCGAGACTGAAGACGTGGTATCGATAGAAGCACGGATATTGAACTCGTTGAATTGATGATCTAGGGATATCGAATTTGATGATCGTGCGGAGGTAGGGAAGTCATCATAAGATGTTCTACCTGTCCTTAATGAGGATGCAGATGTCATTCGATTGATACCGTAGATAGTCGGTCGTCGAACACGTGAGGGGCCTGGATCACTATCCACTGTTGCGGAAGACATGGCTGACATCCTCCCTGTGCTATGGACATCCGATGATGACATTGAATGGTCGTCATCGAAGTCTCTACGACGAACCTTGCTCAAGCGTTCGTCTCTGGGTGACCAACGATCACTCAAAGGTAGGTTCGTATCTGGGGGTTTGAGATATCGCCCAGAGGCAGCATTCAACGTGGGCGAAGATACCTTGCCATTGCTCTGGTTTTGACGTATCGGGCCGGACGCTGAAATTTTTCCCTTATCCAAATCATCGTAATTTGGGCGTTGGTTGACACTCAGCAGACTACCTGAATGTGCCCACTTCCATTCCAATTCGTTTCTTGCGGTAGTTTGCTTGAGCATCTGGTTACGCTTCTGCATGACAGCGCGGGCTTGCTCCCTGTGTGACCGCTCCGCGAGCGCACGACGCTGCTTCTCCGCTTCGAGTTGTAACCGTTCAGCCTCCCTCTTGATAGCCTTCGCATCCTTGCGAGTATGGGCTGGTGAAACGTCTGTGGCGGAAAGACTATCAGAGTTCGTAGACTGTGTACGCTTGAGGGAAGGAGTTGAACTCGATCCTGGAACTTCATCCACGGGGGGCAAGGGCTGTTGATGTAGCTTCTCTCCGTGACCAAACACGCCGAGACTCCATCTTGAGCTCTTCTTGCCGAACCCAAGGGATCCAAATCTGCCGAGCTTGCTGACGGACGTGTGGGTGGTGTCTTGCACAGGGATATGTCCAGCCATCGGGGGTGGAATGGTGGATGTTTGAATGTCCATTGCATGATTGTCCTCTGGGATTTCGACCAGTGGGGAAGAGACATCCATCTGGTCCGAATCTGACCGAGCATGATTTGAGGGCCACGGAGAAGATCCATGTGCACGGACCTCCTCGACGATGTCTGACGAAAGTGGAGGATGAGTGTATGTGCGAAGATCGTTGGCATATTCAATCGTTTTGTGAGAAGAAGGTGTATGTGAAGTCGAAGCAATAATGGAAGGCACGAAGGCGGTGCGGTGGGAAGAAGCAGCATCTGGAATGTGAGATGGGTGGAGAGTCGAGGTGGGGTAGTATGGGGATTTGGGAAGGGAGTTGTGGGAATGTGAGGGAGGCACGCTGCGAGGGGATGCGGAAGGTGTGATAAACGGTGCGCCGTTTGTATGCAACTTTGATGGGGTTGTGGGCAAGGTTTGCACATACAGGGCGGGGGGCATTGGGGGGATGTTCTGGGGTAGTGCTTCGATGAGGTATGGATGCTCAAGGCATTGCCGGCTGGTCAGTCGCGCATCTGGATCATATTTAAGCAGGTCTGATATGCACTCGACAAGCTTCCGAGGAATGCTGCGGTCGAAATAAGAGAAGATGTCTCTCGGTTGACACTGAAGACAAATAATGAGTATACAGGGCAAGGATGAAGAAACAATATGAATCACCTTTGGAAAGACAAAGTTGAATTGCTTTGCCATCTTGAGGCCTTTGGTCCACCTGCCACCCCCAAAAGAACGACCCCGAGCATCCGAGCCGTAATCTGCTGGGTCGCCAAGAACCTCGCAAATTCTATGAATTTGGTCGATTTGGTCTGAGCCCGGAAAGAGCGGACGGAGATTGATTAGCTCAGCCATAATTGTGCCAAGTGCCCACATGTCCACAGGATTAGAATAATCCCTGCTCAGGAGCAAGACCTCTGGCGCCCGGTACCACCTAGTAGAAACGTATTCGGTATAAGGGGGAAGACTCGCAGTCTCTCGTGCGAGACCAAAATCCGCGAGTTTAATGATAGCTACGACATCCTTCTCTGTGGATGTGGTTGGGAGCGCGACTGGGGATAAGGAGCGGTATTCAAAAAGACCGGTTGTGGTGACGAGGACATTCTCTGGCTTCATGTCCCTATGAAAATAGCCGGAAGCATGTATGTGGTGGAGGCCCGAGACGATTTGTCTGAAGATGGAAGCCACGAGGCCGCCTGCGAGAGGACGGCCTTTTCGAGCCTTGATGAGGTGATATAGATTGCCCTCCATGCTCTCGAAAACAAAGTAGAGCTCCTTGGTATCTGGCAGGAGAAAGAAGTCGTAGAGGGGTATGATGCATGGGTGAAACGGGATTGCGCGGAGAGACTGGTGGGGAGATGAGGGGAGGAGGGAGGAAGAGGAGGAAAACAAACCTCGAGTTCTTTGAGTCTCTTGCACTCGTCCCAGCCGCCCTCCCACTTCTTTTTCATGCGCTTTACGGCGACCAGACGCTTTCCGGCCCACTCTGGACGAGCGCCGCCGCCACACTGCATCGGAGAGAGGGGAGTATTGGGAGGTAGGGTCCCATGCCAATCGCAGAGGAGGACGGTGCCAAAGGAGCCGTCGCCGAGGGTTTTGATTGGGGTGTAGGAGCGATGTGAGCCTGGGGGGGCGTTGTAGGACGCGGGGGGAGAAGAGAGGGAGACATACTGGAGCGGGCATCGCCGACGTGGAGTCTGCCGTTCTGGATGGCGACGGCGGGGATGCCGAGGACGTGGACGGACTCGCGTGGGCAGCTCTTCGGGGCGGCGGCGCTCTGGAGGACATTGCTCGGGGAGGGGAACATGATACGCAGAGCATTGCCTGGCGAGGACTACGAAAACATAAAGCACTCGACTCGGTCCATTCAAAGACGTTATGTGGGTGATGACTAAGCTAATACGGCACTTCGTGGAACAGCTTGGACACGCTCTCGCCATAATGGCTCCGTCTGATCACCTCCCCAAGCACCGGCCCAATGTCGATCACCTCGATCTTGTTGCACCGCGCCTGGTTCTCCCTCTGCGGCAGCGTGTTCGTCACAATCAACTTCTCCAGCGCGCTCCGCTCCACATTCTCCAGCGCGTCCCCGCTCAGGATCCCGTGCGTCACGATCGCGTACACCTTCAACGCACCCCCCTCCGCAAGGTGGCGTGCCGCCAAGCACAGCGTCCCACACGTATCCGCCATGTCGTCGACAAGGATCGCAACCTTGTCCTTCACGTGCCCCACCAGCACCATCCGCGAAACAGCGTTGGCCTTCTTCCGCTCCTTGTGGAACAGCGCAAAGTCCACCCCAAGTCGATCAGCAATAGACGTCGCCCTGTCGCACCTCGTATCAGCCCGCATCCCCTTTACATCGCCTCACCTCACCTCTTTGCACCCCCAGCATCCGGCGATACAATCACAACCTGGCCCAGATCAAAGTGCGTCCGGATATACAGAATCGACGAAGGCTCCGCATAAAGCTGTCTCGCCAACACATCAGCAATTCACACAACGCGTTCCAGATCACAGCACTCACGCTGTCGTGCATGCAACCAAGTGTATGATCAGCGTCCGATGACTCCTCCCTGGTTCATCGCACTCACTTGTCCACCGGCACGTCAAAGAACCCCTGAATTTGTGACGCATGTAGGTCCATGGTCTAGCACCAACACCATCATTCCCCATCCGTACGGCGAATCCGCAAGAATCATGCTCACAATGACATGGTCACAACCCGACTTTTGTATCATGTTGGCAACAAGCTTCGCTGAAATCGGCGCCCGGCTCTTGTCCTTTTTGTCCTGCCTGGCATAAGGAAACAACGGCAACACCGCCGTGATCCGTCTTGCGCTCGCTATCTTGCAAGCATGTATCATGATGCAGAGTTCCATTAGCGCCGTATTCACCGCCCCGCACCCCGTGTTGATGATGTACACGTCGTTCTCCCGCACGCTTTCAGCGATCCGGACATTGCTCTCTCCAATGCCGCTCTTGGTCACTTCTGCTTTCGAGAGCGACAGACCGAGGCTAGAATTTATTCAGGATAGGTAGACCGGCTCTGCCCAAGTCCATACCGCCGAGCGATGATCTCCGCCAACTCTGGATGGCTGGTGCCTGTTCGTCATGGTCTGTTACTGCCTCTGCGTGCACAGACATGGCTGGCGTACCCGTAAAAATTTTGACGCCGCTGCCATTCAACATCTTGTCCACTAGCAATGAGAGGACTCAAGGTGCAAGTCCATAAAACAGCGAAAACCAAAGCACCCACCCGATGATCCGTCGTGACCGTGCGAATAGTGGCTGTGCCAGTCGCACGGCTAAGGCTAACAAGTCGATGACTCTACGGCGGCTACAAAACTACACGGTGGATATTGCAACAATTTCGACAGGACGCGACACTGATACTAGTACTGTAGGTTCGGATGTTGAATAGAAAGGGCGTTTCGGAGTGAACGAGAGCCGGAGAAGCAAAAATAATATTATGATACTGAAACAATCATGAGACGTGGCAACGTTCGAATACTCAATCGACCCATTGAAAAACAAACAAGAGCATAGTTTAGGGCCCTCAGAAAAAATTATAAAAATCATGGTGGCGACAGCTGTGGGATTCAAACTGGAGCGGGTAGGACTGCTGCATATTTGGACGGGGGTGATGCGAATATATGCATTGATGTTGGCAACAGCAATGATCTAGGTGGCGCGAACTGAGGGGGGTCCCGTACGTGAAACAGATGCATGTGTTCCGCTGACACGATCCCCATTGAGTATGGAGAGTAACTGAACGCTACTTGGCGGGAGAGGTGATCGAGATTGCGGAGGTAAAACAGCATGTGTTGCAGGCGCTCCATGTGGATCACGAGGAGTATGGAATGAGTAAGAAGGTTTAGTGGCTACAGCGTTCTCCGGCGCGCTGGCGTAGGGATAAATAGAGTGGACAGTGTTTGACTGAGCTGATGAATGCAAGGGAGTAGTTGGATAGCTTGGAGTAAAAGACTGAGGAAGTGTGGATTGAAGTCCTCCAGGTAGGTTTGCTAGAGGTAGGGCATGGGGCGGACCACCCGAGAGAGACCATACTTGGTTCTGATTCCTCACATTACGAACGCCCAGATAGGTGGGAGTAGACTGATTGAGCTGGCTAGAGCGAGGTCTAACTTGAAAGGGATCCCCTAATATGGGGTGATCGTGCGGGGTGTGTAACGGAGGCAAATTTGCGCTTCGAACTGAGTGTAGAGAAGAAACCGGTGTGCCCGACTCGTATGAAGCTCTAACGCTAACCTCAGCAGCGTAGGGGGTCGGCAGGGGCACGGAGGTAGAAGGGCCGGAATAACCAGGACGGGAATCTGGACCGTGGATGGGCGGTAACTCCCGACCAACGAGGGTGGGTGTCAGCTTGGATGACTCGTCCGCCACGGACTCGAGAAGTGCCAATTGTTTCAGCCTTTTCCCTGACGCGGGCACTTCAGCTGGTCGGGAAAGGTATGGGGAAATATCTGCAATGCTGGAGCTGCGACGAGACGACATGAATGGCTTCCGCGCTGTGGTTGCAGCAGAGGCTGACGCAGCAACGGAATTTGAAACGGCGACAGGTGATGTATTACTAGGTCCGCTATTTGCTCGGGATGTCACCTCGGTTTTGTTTGAAGGTATGAGGTCTGAACAATTTTCACATTTGTGAGAATCCGGAGTTGAGGTATGCTTAGCTGGCGAGAGACCTGGAGAGTTGATCAACGGCTCGCTGAAGGCGGGGACACGGGAGGACCAGTCTGGAGTCTGTGAGCGATTGGATGGCGAGATAGTCTTTGACAAAGGAGCGGCTCTGTTCAAGGTATTTGGTGGCTTCGGATCGACATTCCTGGAAGCTGAGATGGAGAGTGAGTTTAAAAGCCGGGCAAAGTGTGGATCCAGCGGTTCGACAAGAACACTCTTCTCCTCATCTGACTCGTGTCTCGTCATTATATGGTCATTGGTGACCGGAATGGCTTCACTGTATTGCGGTGAAGGTGTTTGTGGTTCGCCAGTGTCGGCGGAAGATGAACTTGATTCTCGTGCACCTCTTTCACTCGATATGTAGCAGACAGATTTGCGGTTCCTTGATTCAAAAGCTTTAGGTTTCCTTGCTGTGATAAATGCTTTCAAGGCTCTGTTGTGTGAGATCAGAAGCGTTTGTAATGATCATCATCCAAGACATACGCGATGAATGGCGAGATCAAATAGAACTTGCCAGGAACGGCCTTATTACGCTTCCATGTGGGTAGGTCAGTCAGTTTAAACCATTCAATTCGCTGGTCATTCGATGAGATGCTGGGTTTTTGATGAAACCATTGACACATACACTGATCTCCTTTCGGGTGCGAGTTTTGAACGAAAAGTCCTCCGGGATTCCAGGAACGATGAATAGAGAGATAAGTTGCTCCTTTATGGACATCTCTATTGCATCTGCAGGGTTGATCTGTCCTGCCAAGTTGTAACCCGTCTCTTCCAACACCTATGGAAAATATTGAGGGTAACGTGCTATTACTACGAACAGTACCTTACCTCGCGAATAGCGCATTCGTGAGGGGGTTCGTGCTCATTTATCTTACCCTTCGGAAAGCCCCAACCCGATGAAGATTTCCATCCTTTCACGAGGATGCACTGGAACAGGATGGTATATTGAGATATGAGAACACGATACGAACATAACAAACCTTCTCCCAGGTCTCGTTCAACATTATTGCGCCGCAAACAGGGACTCTGGTTTTATATTGCATGAAGGTGTTAAACGCTTGCTCATGATCGTGACTCCACTGATGTAATAGGGGGCAGGCATGGAACAACATCTCGGAGAACTTCTTGAGCGGTAAAGACGGGAACTTTGGATTTTGTTCCCGAACGAAGTCCTCATAAAACCAATGACTATCGATCCGCATAAGCCAGTGAACGTCTTTTTAAGGTCTGCCAAACGGCTTACGCTTGCTCCACCTGAAAGCATATCCGCTCCAGCGATGAAAGCTCTTCGTCGGGGAGATTCAGAAGGAACCGGCTATGGCGAAGTTAAGATAGACAACACGGAGAGAATAGAAAATAAAAACCTCGATAGATCCTCGAGGACTTCGTCGTGGGTGGCATGTTTGTAAGTGAAACGTCCCTGGGCATCTGCAGTTGGAGCAGGCTGTATTTCCGGGGAGGAGGAAGAGGAAGAAGTCATGTCTGACAGAAGAAAGAACCAAAAGAAGGAGAAAGAGAGTCAGGACAGGCCAGAATCTACGACGATCGTTTTATAGACAACAAGAGCTTGGGATGATTGAACCTATGATAGAATTGCTCACCGTATGCCCGACGCTTGTAGTCCGGTCAAGCACAAACAAACAAATCCAGTCACGTGACTGGAAATTCTTTAACACTCCCCTTCAAGGTAGCTCCAATAGATGTACATATATAATTTACCTACGAGTCATTCAAGACGCGTGTGTTTGCTGGAAGCCCATTCGTCGCTCATACTCGCGAATCTCTTCAAAAGTCAACCTGTCTGACCCAGACCAATTTGCAGAACTCGTCCGAGCTCTAAACCGACTTTGCCTTGTCCGGAACATTTCTTCCATTCGCAGTGGTCGGATCCCCCCGAAGATATCATCAGGGTTCACAGTACTCTGCATCTGGAGTGCCTGGCGGAGTTCCGGAGACTGCGCCCACTCTGGTGGATCGAACGTCCGAACCCGATCCTCATTTTCTGAGTCAGAGTATTCGCTATTAATTTCTGGGAGCTCGATTGACTCGCTTGGAACCTCGGGTGCTGATACTTTAGCAGCTTGCATCTGCGCTTTCGCCCGAGCAGCCATCTGTGATTGGACCATGGTTGAAGGGAGTTTATCACCCGTATCGTCCTCTTGAGGCTTTGCTTTCGCCTTACCCTTCAAAGATGGCGGCACCACCTTGAAAGGCTTCGCCTCTGGGACAGTCGGCTTAGCCGGCGGAGGATTCTGAGTGGCGTTATGCGCGGTGGACGGCACGAGGACTGCAGTGGCGGCCTTCGAACTCTTTGAAGCGGCAAGCTTTGTGGCGGGTGTAACAGTCAACTTTGTCGGGGGCGTGGGATCCCTCTTGTCTTTAGATGGGGGTTTCTTGCTCTCCTGTTTCTTCTCCGTCTCCGGGGCAAGCTTTCGTTTCTTAAAGGCATCATCATCAGCCTTTTTAGTTGAGACAGGAGGTTTTAGCGGTCGTCGGTCTGTATGTTCCTCTCTTTCGCGTTTCCGCTTCTCAAACTCCTCTTTGCTCTTTCTTTGTTCTTCGAGAAGCCGGGTTCTTTCCTCTTCTGCCTTCTTTGCGATGGCTACTTGACGTCTAACCTCCATATCCTTCAGGCGTTGCATCTTCTTGTCCGCTTCCTCTTGTTGCTGTAGGCAGGTGATAAGAGTGAGTGAGTATCAAAATACATTAGACACTTGAACCGACCCTCTTGGCCGCAGCGGCGGCTAATTGCAAGCTTTTCAGCTCCGGCTTGGCTTTCTTGCCTCCGCCAAGCATATTATTGACAAGTTTGGTGGCTTGACTGAAGAAGCCAGGCTGAGACTGAGATGAAGAGGTAGTAGACGCCATTGAAGTTTGGCTTGTAGCCCTAGTACTTGGCTATTATGGGAGTCAGTGATCGAGTGGTGGAAACGGTTGCGGTGCATTCAAAACTACTCACCTCTGAGTCCACACTACCGAGAATAGTTATTCCAGCTTCGGCGACTTCTTTGAGTTCACCCGCATCCAAGATGGGGCGTTCCACATCCGAGATCCCCATAATTTCTTGCTCTCGTTCTACTCCTTCATTCTTCGTGCCAACTTCAACATCTGTGTCATTGGACAGATATGTGGTATCAGCGTGTATCTCTGTCGTAAGTCTTCTAGTTGGTCCTTGACTTTCGGTCGGAAGCGAACTCCACGTGTCCTCCTTATCTACGTTGCTGAAGTCAAATGGTCTCCATCCTGGCTCAGCAGCAAGCTTCTCCTCAAGTGGCCAGCTATCGTCATCGTCATCGTCATCCACGACAACAGTAGTTGCGGGCCGCGGTTCGCGTGATTGCGAATCCATGGTGTGGAGGCTGTCTTGCGTGGAGGGGATCCATGGAGGGACTTCATCACGCTTGTCACAGATTGGGTCGGAGAAAATGCTGGATTGCGAGGACTGCGCAAACATTTTCGATGTTCCTTGAACGAGCGGAGGAAAACCATCGGAGGGGGTGGTGAGTCGAGCGGGAATGCCCAGGGACACAGCAGCTGGTAGTGCGAATTGGCCTGGAGGGAAGTTGGATAAGAATTCCTTGGGGTGTTCAGAAACGACAGAAGGTTGCTTTGAAGCTGGAGGCATAAACACCGGTGGCGGTGGTGGTTTGTTGAATACTGGACCCGCGAGTTTGGCAAACCCTGAACCGCCCTTCGATGGGGGCGAGTCAGGTGGAGTAGTGGAGACACTCTCGTCGCCACTGTTGATTCGAGTACCCCCATCCATTACTTGGGCCGTCCTTGCTGAGAGTTCGGGTTCATTGGGCTGTACAGTGTCTGGTGCCAGATCTGAGAAGCTAAGTCGACGTCCAGACCCTTCAGCTTGAGGAGCAGGAGTAAAAAGAATATGAACATCTGGTTGTGCTTTGATCTCGAGGGGTTCCTGGTCAGGCAGACCACCGTCGCGAAGTGCCTCAGAGCCAACGGGCTCGTTGTTAACCTTATTCCGCTCAGCCACCCTCGCTTCTGCGGCCGCTCGCGCCTCGGCGAGTGCAGCCACCGCCGCGCCACCAAGCGACTTACCCATGCTTTTACCGGCGCGCGCTCCAAGACCTTCGACCGTACGCTTGAACAGATCAATAAAGCCTTCCTCGGCGGAATTCAAGTGAGTGATCTGATTATCAACATCCATCGCGTGGGATTCCGAGTGGTCTACTGGCATGGTCGCGGCAATGGAAGACAGAGCAATTGGTTCGCCTTGTACAGAAGGAATGTCACATTGAATGGCTCTTTCGGTCTCTTGAGAGACTAGTGGTACGATGCCAACCTCAGCAGACTTAGCAACCTTCGGTTGGCGTTGGTCCTTATCCATGTCTGGCCCAGCTAGAAATGCACCGAGCATATCCCCACTCTTTCGCTTGACTGCGGTCGGTACTCGGGGGAAAGCTGTAGAGATAGTAGCCACAGAAGTGCCAGGAAGTGAGCTTGTTCCTTCCATCGCCTTTGCCTCACGTGCCTTCATCAACCAGGACGTCCTCTTACCAAGTGGCACTGGAGCAGGCGCGATGGTCGGAAGTACGGACCTGGTTAGTGCGTCTTGCATAACACGCACAGATTTACGCAAAGGCGATGGTGCAGGGAGCATCGGGAATCCTGGGCCGCCGCTCTTGTGAGGCAGGGCCCTTGGCGATGAATCATTTAA